>LUCM01000660.1:239332-262166 GCA_008360955.1 Fasciolopsis buskii | reverse complement strand
TCACGAGGATACATAGAAGAACGCAGGCGCACAAGTATAGCACGCCCCGTCAGTTTAAGACCAGAAGATGTTAAGGCGGTGGGGCGAAAACGTTTTGCCAAAGCAGTAGAAGTGTTAGATTTTGGGATGGGAATAACAGTGACGGGTTTCCAACAGTCAGGGATAGAAAACGAGCTTAATAAAGGGTCAATCAGAGAAGTAAGTGCATCCGTCGGAGCCATAGCACAATGCCTTAAAAGAGCTAAGGACAAACCCCTGTGGTAATTTCAGTAGTGCGAAGAAGGTCGAACGCCTCTTTCCTGGAAAAACCTGTAACTGGGATATAAATGAATGCATGCTTGATGCTGTCGGCATCCGCAGAAAATTTCGCATATTTTTTTTTCTTCCCACACAACAGTCGAATACCTTGCCATAGGAATCGGTTGTTGTTACCAGTCAAGAGTTGACTGGCGAATATAATGTCGATGTGTTTGATTTCAGTCTTTATTAGGGTGGAAATACACCGCACGCTTGAGTTATTACGAGATTTGTAGAAGCGTTCCTTGCGTTTTCTTAAAGATTTCAGATTCTTTTTGGAGATACGTCTATTTGAGACGAATAATCTTTCAACGGACAGCAGAGAGCAGAGATCGGGTTGACAGTCTCTGTGAAAATTTTGACATTGTCACTGAGGAGGTGTTCAAAAGAGAAACAGATAGATGCGAGTGAAAGGGATTTCTGAAGAAGAATAAGGCTGTTGTGTGAAAAGTTACGGAGGTGAACTCGGATTTGATTTGTTTGCCTGAAGGAATGGAAGGCTGACCTAGAGTATATCTTAGGCCTTAACAGAAGCAGACAATGATCACTACTTTAAATTGGAGCACGTGGTTTCAGGGGAAATAAATCACGGTGGTTGGTAATAACCCTATCTAAAATGGAGCCACATCGGGTGGGTGAAACCAAGAGGCCAGTCAAATCAAACATTCAGTGGTAGGGTAGATGCATGATTGAAATCACCTACACTAATACGCGAACTGTCCTCAAGAAGAACAACGACTGCTAGAAAAGAGTCGAAAAAAGATGTGATATTGTGTTGCGAGCTAAAAGGGGCAATATATATATACATATATATATATATATACGTTCGTTATGATTGTACTGGTATGTCGAGAAAACCTAGGATGATACGGTGTTACGAGACAGTCAATTCCCCTTAGCGAGTACGTACAGATAACTTCGGATCTACCAGACCAGAGGGAGTTTACGCATGTTACCACGCAACTTCTCGTCTTCTTATCCGAAGCTGTCCTGCCGATGGAGCCTGAAGCCATCGACACGAGTGAATCAGCTATATCACACAGCTGGGAACGTGAATGTGTCAGGATGTTTAACAATTGGTTGATTGATTCAGTCATATTCGAACGCACTTGCTGTATGCCCTGGCAATGAGTGGTTTTCCATTCTGGTAAAGGTGGTTAGCTAACTAGATATCAACACCTTCGGTATTCACGATCGCCTAGAATATTGACGGAACATGGAATGTGATCCAAGTTGTTTATGAACGGCACGCCCACCAATAATGTTCCCTTTCGACAGTCCTTAAGATCTCCCCCGGGCAATTATGGGAATGGCAAAGTAGCAACACCAGTAAACAGTTTGCGTTGGTCTTCTAGGGGACCCATTTATCGCCCTCTGGTTCTAGTAAAACCGTCAGGTTGTTCTCTGATCCAGATTTACTTTGTATTTGACACTCCGACAAATGCTCAGAAAGTGATCGGCTGGCTAAATGTCGCACGACGTTCTTGTGTCTACCCGCAACAAAACGCTTCACAAGAGAACAAGTCAAGCCCCTGTCTCCGTTTTATTTACTAATTATCCGTCACAGTGTGGGGTTTTATTGGTCTGTTTCCTTCAACGCGAACACAATGCCTACGCGAGCGTCACATTCATACAACCTTCGCAGATCGTTATGCCTTCCGTTACCCGATATGACGCATCCTCGTTCTGCGATGATTTACCGTACTCAAACTTGGATATTTAGCCCGATCATCAGTTGGATAGTACGGTTAGCTTCCAGATTACCTCGGATAAATCTGTCGAATAGGTACCCGGAGTGAAATGTAGCTAATTACCAATACAGAAGTTCACATTCTTCTGTCGCAGCCAGTTTGTTCTAGTGCAAAATTTATCGTTTTCCCGGCCTCATGGAGAAATAACACGCCTACTTGCCCTGAGCTAATTCGATTACTTTCCACATTCCGATGGAATCCGTCCTTGGTGATGTTAACTGATCACCGTACGGAATAAGATTATTGGAAAAAAAACCTGGACCACTGGCTCCTTGACCTTAAAGGAACATACTGCGTGACAATATTTAGACATTGACAATCTTGATTTCACTAGACTGAATCATGCAACTACGCAAACAATTTGACTTTGTCAATGAGGCTGGACGCTCATGGGTTGGGTGCACTTTCGTCAATATGTCTACTGGGAAGTAAACCAGTAGTCCAATGCGGGATGCAGTTTAAGTAAGTGGAAAAATTCTCCAGCAGTTTTCGCATATTCGAGACGTACGGTGCATGACCGTGGAGGACAGATATTTGAAAACTTGAAGTGCTTGGGCATTGTACGTTCGTTATTTTTTAGTATATTTATACACATTATGTACATACATAATGTTTATATATATATATGTATGAATTTGGAGTGTTTGCGGACAATACAGGTCTCAACAGGTTGGTTGTGATAATTGGCTTGGATACGGAGGTCACGACGTTAGGGAAGAAAACATTCATGCGAAGACTGCTAATCTAAACGCTCAATTTCGAAGATCAATCTAAACCGGTAACTCCATACTCTGTTCTGAAAGCGACCGAAACATCAGCTATTATGGTCACAATTGCACTGACGAAGTCAACTCAGTTGGTGATGAAACGTTTGCAATTAAATTGCCTAGTTGGTTACGATTTCCTAGGCTCCGCATATGCAGTATGCATGAAGTGAACCACGACTGACTAACTTATTATTATAGGTAGCCCATGCCGTCGTTTTTCAGAATAGCATTTCTGAATACCCACTCCGTACGCCTGTCTGATCGCTCATGACAAATGTTTATTGTGCCCAATTGGTGTCGTGGAAATGTTGATGTGCAAGCTCAGTTTTCATAGGATGCAGTTAGCGATTGGCAGCTGTGTAGTCCGTTGGGACTATAACGTGCATCCGATTCGAGAAAGGTAATTACTGGATCCGTTCTGTTACAGTCTTCAACCGAAGATGTATGGTTGTTTCCGTCAATCCTTAAGACCGTCAATTTACTGTTTCTTGAAGATTTTTTTATTTACAAAATATCCTAAGGAAGTTAGATAATTTTGGTGCCAACTTTATGTACTCTGTTTTTGGATGGAAATGGTCCATGTTAATCATATATGTACCCTTTTAAGTAGGCTTCCTCGTGGATGGTCACTGTTTCGGGCAGTTGAGAGATACTTGTTTGCTTCGGTTCATTATGGGAGGGACTGGTTCAGTAGAATTAGTTTAAGTAACCCATCCAATATGTCAATCGAAATTCCTCCAATTGAGTCAGTAGCTAGCGAGAGTCCATCCCCCTATATATCGCATTCGCAATCTTTACCATTTTTAAATTCACCGGCTTGCGGAAGCCGGGTGCATTTGAATTGGTTACCGATTTCGAAGGATCACTTACTCACTGCTAGGGATATCAACCGCAGTTCGTTTACTTTGCATTTGATCGTGTGTTAACAGGCTGGAAACTCTTTCGAGTCAACTTTTCGTCTTACGGTTTATTTATGTCCTAATAGGCTTTTTCTGAGGCTGGCTACTTTGATTTGGGATAGAATCCCTCGGTCCCATGAAAAAAAATGTCAATAATACTTCGGAAGGTACCATCCAAGTGACAAAAACTAGCGGTAGTCGGAAGCATTGTCGTAGGATGTGTACTGTAGATACGGAAGCTCCCTTCTAATCCGATTATGTTAAAATGAATTATAAATCGGATAGAGTTTGAGTCTTTTCTTTTCTGTGCAAATTCATGTTACATGGTCAGGGCCGCATGTTTTTATTCACGGGTTTCGTTGTTGAGTACACTTACGGCGATAGCCTAGAACGTGCTGTGAACATTTCGCATTCTCAATGAGCATATACGACATATTCGGACAATCTAACGGGATTTCAAAGAAACCGTTTACGAGAATGTACTCGCGAGTGTGTTGATGTAAAAATTAGTGACGAAGAGGAGGGAATTCCCACTCTGTTCCAACGTCTTTATGCAAACGAACATGCTTGTGTATGTGCAATTTTTTATGTGCTTGCATCTGTATAGAGGAACGGAAAGTAGAAGATCCACAAGGGCGCATCAAATTAAAAAAGGAACATTTGAAATAGTATTGAAAGCAACAGCTGAAAACGGAGAAACAAACAGGTCAGAATAATTCTAGATAAATGCGAGGGTACCTGTTCTGCAATTGTAGTTGGGTATAGTTATACATGTATATATCTGTGTACCGTTATGGTTAAACAGACAAAACGCTAGGAAGCGTAAACAGACAATAACTTTGCTTGCATCACGTGATGCTCCAGAGAAACGTTTATGGTATTTAATTGTCCTAGCGTACTCTTCCATGTGTACATACACTGACCGGCAGAAATGCCATTTCGTAAAGGGCGAATGTACTGACTGTCTTTCATCATATGCTTGGTTACATGATTGCCATATTACACATTTCGCGGGCTTGCTTGTGCGAATCCTTGTTTCACCAAATAAACTGTACAACCAGTACTGTAATTCTAATTGCAGTATAGCTAGACAAAACGTTGATCGACCCTGTCACTGTAAACTTTTAGGTTGGGAATTTGTGCAACTGGCGGTCGGGTAAATTGCTCGCATCGCAGATGAGTTGTTCGTAGTTCATTCTGTTTTGGTGAGAGGAAAACGTAGAGAGAAAATATCCTACTCCATAGGCAACTATAGGTATAAATTATGTCTCTTTCCGTCGGATTGTTGACTCGCTGGTACTCCTGTTCAAGGAGGATACTGTTGCCATATAACGGCTTGGCATATGCCTAGCCGGCGAGTCCTTAATTTTGGATACTGAAGACGATTGACCGGTTGTGGTTGTGTCTGTTGCTGTGTTCGATCCGGGTGTTTCCATAGATCGTAGTCGAGTCTCACCGCTGTCACCACCGCGTATCGTTTGTGATGTTGTCACGCGCAGACCTGCTGGTGATGGTATAGTATGCCCGACTCGATGAGCAGTTCCACTGTCCCGATCCCGTGAGTACCTTCCGCTTCCGCTCCCGTAGGACCTGTCCAACTGTGATGGTATGGAACCGGTTACTTGATAATAGTACGGGTCATATCTGGATGGAGCGATTGTTGGCTTGTAAAGTCCGGGTAGATACGTTTCCTGCAACATTCAAATAAGGAAATCGGAAAACCATGAAACTGATTATGGAATAATTGATGTTTTACAATGTCAGTTGTTTGTTTAATGGACCTAGTCTTAAACTTTGTTCGTAGATACATTTAGTTCAATAATGGATGGTATCATTTTTTGAGTAATTCAATTTGATTTAGAGTGTAACCGACTACAGGTAAAAATAAGCCCTCATAAAAATAGTGATGCGGGTTTCATGATGGAATCGAATGCCGTCGGAACCGGAATATACATGGATAATGCCGTGGTTCTGGGTAAGGTGAAATAATGATACTGTTTGGATGCGCTTGGTGCTTCATAAGCGCAAAATATTGTTTCTGGGTGGCTCCACCGTTCATTAAGTTCCCTTACAAAGTAGACGATCCTAACATTCAGTCCCAAGTTGACTACCCCGATTCTGTTCATGTCCAACTTACACTTCGGTCATTAGTCGTGGATTCCGATGGATATTCTATGATATTGTGACGAGAAATGGAAGGGTCAACATCTGTGGTAAAGTCTGCATGGTGTTTATTTTTCTTCTTCATTGTTTACCTTGTTAGCCGTTGCTTCTGCGGGACAAGATATGTACATATGATACCTAAACGATATGGCATGTTCCTTATTTATTGGCTTGCGAATCCGGTAGGATAGTTCAATGGAAAAACGAACAGCCTTGGAGATTTGATTTTTCTTTATTGAAATTATCGTCTGAGAGCTGTGATCCGCCTTTTTTCTTTGTGGAATCGGTTTTCCTATGGAAAGTATGTTGAAGTGATTATTTAAGTATTCCGACGCTGGATGTGTGGTTTTCACAACTCTTTGATTGATTCCTGAGAATTCGTCTGATTTGTGAAAATTAGATGTCAGCCAGGTGTTGACATTCGAATGCAAACTTAGTTTCTATTTTTCGTTGGGGTTTAGTTCGTTTACTATCTGTTTGCTTTTGGTTATTTTGTCTATCCCATTTCCGATGAGAACAGGTGAGAAAACTGTGATCTAACACCTCTTACAGTAGGGCTTCATAATTTCCTATTTGCCATTCAGAGTGATATATGGAGAAACAGACAATGGAGCTTTATTCTGAACTCCAATTTCAAATTAAAGGCTTATAAAATGCCGCAAAGTTCGTATCTCCCTCAGTATGAAAAAGCAAAGAAAGCATCGTATATTCAGCTGCTGCCCGTTCTTGATCGCATTTATCCTGATTAGTTGCTAGAACACAGGATCTTTGATCTTTTCATCGGGTCGCCGTTGAATGGTTGTGACTTTCCTCCATAATTTTTTTTTACATTAGTCATGTAGAAGATAGAGGGTAGTGGTAAAACATAAGTACTGTGATTTAGGTGTGATGTGTTGCAATGTGGATTAATTGAGGCTATCGGCATACGCGAAGAATATAATTACATGCTTTCTGGTTCGTCATGACATTGCGGATAGGGAGACATCTGCCATTTCGATGGTTATCCATGAGTAACGTGGGATCTGGCTCACCGAACCAGTGGCCGCCAGCAAACAGCGGTAGTGTTGAAGACGTGCTAAGTTCTTACCTGGCAGATGCTCTCCCTATTAAATGCCATAAATGCCCTATTGTGGTACTGTGATATGGGAAGTGTGGCCCAGCATTACATAAGACCACGTCTTCTCGCCTCCCATGGAATTGTGCCCTGCTACAGGTTTATGAGCCGGTTCCGAGAGTCACCGCCTCTGTTTGAACCTCCGACGGGATGTTGGTTCCCTTTTATGAATGGATTAGGAGACGTGTGAACTGGATCACCAGTCAACGGCTCTCAGTATTTTGTGGACATCATATTCCCTCTGACGCCCCGCACATCAGATCTTTTGACTGGATGTTTGAGACCAGTTCCCCGCTATGGTTTGTTCAGTCTGGTAGTAAAAGGCCTAGAGGAACCATACATTTGATGGACAGCGAATGAAGCAGATCAGGAGTCTGAAGGAGCTGATATTCGTGGAAAACCGTACAGTAACCCCCGGTTTTTTTTTCTCGTATTGTTCTCATTATTACACATATATATATATGTATATATTGTTTAGCTCACTTGCGCCACAACCTGTACATTTCTCACACGCCGGTGCCGCATATCGTTTCAAGATCTCTGTGATTATGCAAATCATGCAGGCACCCAAATTATGAGTCTTTACATTGATTATTGGCGCCATCATGCTGTAAAAGCTGTAATACGTACTTGTGGAAGACTGATGTCCAACGGACTTCGTATATCTCCGAGTTCTGGCTCTGCAGTTGTCGTACCAACATGCAGCAGATTCGGTTGACTTGGTGAGGTGTAACTCGCCAAATTCTGCGAACGCGATAAAAGCAACTGACGCCTTGTCATTTCTTGTGACAGTTGATCCTTGAGCATTGCCACCTACGCAGATTTAGCGCAAAACAAGAATAGGTAAAAGCGGTAAAAAGCAATATAAGACCGGCATCTGCTCGATTTTTCAAATTTTGCTATTGCTTGATGTTATCGTGAAACGCATGATGGAATGGTTTAAAAAATTTGTTAATAAGATTGGGAACTCAGATTTGAATCCTTCGGATGTGCTGGCAGTTGGGGTTGATTTAGTTATCCAAATGGTACGGCAGACTTAGGTAACTTGACTTCATGGATATTATATTGCATCATCTCAACTGTTTTGGTTAAAACTGTCCGAGTGATCACCCAGTTTATTTGGTGAACAAAGTTGTCCTTAAAAGATGGGAACGTGTGGAACGCGGTAGCGCAAAAGTCCGAAGTTGTTGGAAGATCTGTAGTAAAATCGTTCTTCATATTTGCTTATTATCAAAGTCCGATCTGTTTGTTTTCCCAGTAAAACGTTCACGATTTATGCACCCGTCTTTTGCTGTGGATGATATTTTATTAGTGTGTATTTAGTACTCACGAATATGGAGCATAAAGCGTAACTGTTTTATAAAAGCTGTGTAGTTTTTTTACCCACTTGTTAGACCGCAAACCCTAAAAAGCATGGTTGTAAATCACGTGTAGGTTTGAACTATTGAAAACTGAACCCATTCGCCTCTTGATAGCTCAGCAGAAAGGTTGTCAAGGTGAATATCAGTCGTCTCCGGTTCGATTCCGGTTTCCAAAAGCCAACCCTTGGTCGGGAGTGGTTAAGCGGTTTACATTGAAGCTTTTGGATGCAAATGTAACCAATTCGAATTTTCACATCGTCGGTCGCTTCCCCATTGGACAATTTCACTAACAGTGGCTCCTTCGGGACGTTTTGCTTGTTGTGTAGTGACTGGATGAAGTAAATTAGCAGTATAATGCTCCTCCACAGAGCTTATTTCTGAAATACTTGAAGGCAAGATGAAACTGCGTCACGGTATGATAATTTGCAACACCACAAATCCCCTCTTCACTCATTTTTCTCTGACCAATCCAATCCCTCCTAAGAACAAACTACCAGGTTAAGCATTACACAATTGAGGTCTTACCACGGATAACTAAGACTGACCGCAAAACCAATCCGTTCGCATCAGTCTGATTACCCATTTCGGATGGCCGGTGGCTCGGCAAATCAAAGAAGCCTGTGATTTTTGTTTGATGATGACCTTGAATGCATTTCTGGGATTAACAGACAAGGACCAATCAAGCAGGAGTTGGGCGAGTGAATAAGATGGGAGCTTCCTAACACCATTATGAAAGCTTTTTACTGCATGCTCTGTGACTGGGGTAGTCAGCCTTTTCTCAGTTCGTCCAGTGCACCTGGCACCACAAACACGGTGGAAAATTTAGACATAGTTGGAGGTATCATGGGTGTCTGATTTGCCTCACGGGAGGGGCATGTCGTTTTGAGGTAAGCGCGTAAGATTTCAGCATGATGTGCCAAAGTGTACCATTCAGCCGATGCCTAGGTCTGTCTTCATTTTAATCTCCGTGATTGGAATTACAGACGAACTCGGGTTCTTTGACACGGTGGTCGGCTAATCAATCTTCCCCATACCACACGAGCAGTTCAAGATGAACCTACTAGGATAATTGTTCCCACTTAACACCGACTGAATGCAGTCTAGGTTGCTGTCTAATGTAACTATTGAACATAAAGATAGTACCAGGCCATGTTTATAACTCATCGGAAAGAAACTTCGGAACTTCAGATGTTGTCCTGTCGGGGTAAGTTCGGGATAAGTGGATCTCAGTAATTCTTCACCTGGACTTCGGTTCAACTTTTCATCAAGAGAATGAATTTAGCTGTTGAAGTATGCGCCAATGTAAACTCGATATCCTTGTGAAATCTGATTGGTTGATTGAATTTGGTCAGTCACGTATTTCGTGTCAAAGAGGAGAAGCGTGTCATCCGTAAATCAGGAATAAATCTATTTTTTTTATTGTTCGTTTTTTAGTTTGGTTCTACTCAAAGGATCCACAAAGATTTCTGATGGAATAGACCTCAAATGGATTCGTATCTATGCGCCATCAGCAGACGTCATGTTCCGCTTCAATGTTTGATTTCTATCGGTGGCTTCTTAGAAAATTCGGTTGACGCTTTCGAACACTAAGTGAATTTTTGAAATAATCAGTTTTGTTCATGATTATGCTCCATTTTTGGCTGGCAACCAGATGCCATGTAGACACTGCAGATGCCTCCAACTGGTGAGCACCAACCGAGCTTTTATTGAACAGGAGGATACGTAATCCGACGTACCACCGATTACTAGTTGAGATGTAACTGTAAAAATAGCAGAATTTATCAACTTCGCCCAAATCACTCCCTGAAAGAACGAAGTTAGGCTTCGAGCCAATCAAGCTCTGCAACAGAATTTTACACTGAAGGTGTAAAACATCCTGAAACATGCTCACATACATGCACTATCGTTCAGGTGGTGGAGAAATACTTGCAACCAACCCGGATCTCCACTCAGAACATCTTTCGTATATTTTAATTCAAATATCAGTGTCCTTAGTTTCGTATGATGATAGGGAGATTTCCATAATCATCCGAATTAGAAGCTTGGAGTGTAAAAAATCAGAGGCTGCCACCTCTCGTGGTGAGTTTTGGCAAAAGACTGCCGTGAGCATGACCTCAACTTAGCCTGTTCACATGCAAATGTTGGAAAAGGTAAATGGGTTTCTATGGCTTGCACATCAAGGCGAAGCATCACCGGAGAACTGCACGTCGACTGAGTCGAATACCGTTTTCATATCAAGAACAACGGAGGTTGTGGGTCTACGGAATTTATGTCGGTGCCTCAACACTTATCGTAAGGACTATGACCGATTGGGAATTTGACCCCTCATGAGCATTAGGTAGTCGGAGGAAAATGCGATGTTTACCAGACTCATTTTTTCAGTGATCTTCACTCCGAGGTTTGTCAACTTTATTGTATATCGTTACCACCGCGTATTTACACCAGGTCCTGCGTATTTTATTCTTTTCCCAAATCAAAGTCAAAACATAAGTGGAAGGTCCACTTCGAGGTTGAGACAACTAAACTGCCCCTTAGAGTGTTGTACCGAACGTTTCAGCTGACTCTGGTGAGATCGAATCAGTGACCGTTCGAATTTCTACACTATCTCACGTACTCGTAGCTTTCGCGGACTAGTACTCGTGATCAGACTCTGACGGTGTCCATATCCCGTCCAATTTTCCTGCATTCCCTTATTCATCAATGCTCGCGGTGTCTTCTCAGGTCAGCAGATGTCTTAGGAGTTTACACATCATTTGGCATCCGTGGTATTGGATCTGCCAGTATCTGCAAAATTTCTGCATTATGTCGGAACTGTGTCAGAATTATTCCAAATTCTGTCAGAACCACTCGGAAATTCCTTTTAACTGAATTATCGGCACATCGTTCGCGTAGGCCTAAAACGTGATCTTTCTTCCATGGGCACTTCCCTGCGTACCTAATGTAGAGCGCGCTATTTATCCTGCAGTCTGCGAGATGTACTCCTAAGACGTCTTATGACATAGGGGTATGTTTTTACTCAGTTCCCAAAATTTTCGACATAGATCCGAATAATTCTGACAAAGCTTCGAAATAACGTGGGAAGCAGAATAGCACAGCGATAGACTCCAAAGACATTCAAAGTCTGTGAGGTCTGCATAACCTAGAATCTTACGTGACGTTCGGTGCCGTTTGCGGAGCATGCTTAATATGCTTTCGGTGTTCGGTTGAATGCTGGGCATTGGGCTTTGTTGAGAAATGCGTTGGAAGTTTCAAATGTATTTCAAGCTACTCTGTGCTTTAATCAGTGAGTGAGAAACTGCAAACAAACAACGGCGTTCGAATCGCCTGCCACCACCAGCCACAGTACTGTCCGACCGAACTGTAGTTATTTGACTGTTGGCTAGTGCCCAATCTAGCGGTGCCTTTGTGCACAAAGCTTTCCCAGTACCAGCATGATCAAGGGCTCGAAACGTGATCATCTGACACGCGAAGATTGGAGTGAAAGGCCGAGGTTAAATCCTGGTGGCATACGGGAGAGTGATCAAATGTGCATATTTTGGAAGCTCAGGATACTTATGTGTTTCAAAGCTTCCACAGATCTAGCCAGGTAATCGTGTTGCCTTGTCTAGTTCAAAGCGCGAACACTGAAGGCAACCAAATGGTTAGAGTGTTTAGGCTTATGCACTGCTTTTTTAAGCATCCTAACTCGAACCACAGCCCAGAAGGTCGAGGGCAACCCTACACATTGACCTTCTGGGCATCGTTGGCTTGACGCAAGGCGTCCTGCATAGTTTAGTTAGCTACAAAGGGGTGGCTCCCGCCACCACTCCAAGATACACTCTCACTGTGATACGAATCTGTTTACAAACCAATTGCCATCGAACGTATGGAAAAGAGAACAGTGAAAAAGAGAGGAACGAAAGAGAGACACCAAAATTTATCACATGCTGGCTCATCCATTCTCTACCTCCCTCATCGGCTATCCATCGGTATCGATGGTTAGTCAATGACCTGAACGCTAACCAAACTGTAGTACTGGTTGGATGTAGAGAGACCTGAAAATAGCTTTTCAGTAAAGAATATAATTTAAAATGCAGTAGAACGAACCGAAGACTTTGTAACCCCGTAGGAACTGAAGGCTGACTGTCAAGTTTATACGCCTTTCCTGGGTGTACTACTCCGCCACAGATGATGGTAAGCATAGCGCAGTTTCGTACACCGCTAGTAGTCCCAGTTTCCATGGGAGTAATTCGCATGTTACTATTGCTTGAAACTTATTTTTTACTCGATCAGATAGGTGGTTAGCCGCTGTTAGCCTTACCTGTAGACGTGCCTGGATTTAATGTGAAATCTTCTGTTTGCGGATTTTTTTAACGGACTCATTGATCCCGTACTACGTTTTAGGCCGACTTACCTGTTCTTCGAGACCACGCACTCTTTGTCTGTGACTTCTTTCCTTCTGATGTATTACTTTTTCGGCCTGAGCAAGTGCCAATCGCTGACGTTCCATTTCTGCTTCACTTTCTAGTCGTTGTTTGGTATTCACTTCGATTAGACGAGCTGCTTGAGTGTCTTCTTGTTGAGCAACATGAGTCTGTGGAGGTAATTACAAACATCCGTCGTGAAATTACGGGAGCTTAATTCAACTACCAAGCAAATTCATTCGTCAGCTGAAAGATGTGGCAGTATTGTGGCAATTATGGTGAAATTTTAGTTGCTTATTGCTGCCTATTCGGTCCTCATGAGCTTTATTATGCCTCAGGATACAAATCCACGATGCCCCTCCCAACTATGCAGGGTGTAATCTCGATAGTGAGGTCAGGATGTTAACCCAAAAGAACAATTCGTAAGCCCACTCATCTGGTCACATAACTTGACGTTATCATTCAACTAGCAAATGGATCACATAAATAATCGACTGCGGCACTGTAATGGGCTGGAACGTGGTTGATACTTTTGCTTAGCTAGGTCAATTCCACTCATATGATGACGATAAAACCAGCAGAAGCAAGTCTCGGCGATCCAATGATAAATGCGAGGAAAAATGGTAAGTTACAGTTCTGATAGTCAAAACATGTCCTCTGTTGTGCGTTTGCATATATATATTTCGTAGATCATATTTGACGTTATGTATGGGCATGATTAGGAACAACTGAAAATGAGCTCGTTTGTCGCACCACGTTGTTTTCCACTGTGCTGTGTGAAGTTATTCGGGAAGGTCCGTACTGTGTTGTGTGAAATCTTAGATAGATACTTGGACAGTTTTTCTGATCTTTTAACGGAAATAGAAATGTTACCTGGAGTTTTTGTAGATCCCTCCGCAAGTCTAAATTTTCCTCCTCCAGACGACGAATCGTCTTTCCAAGCTCAGTGCTTTCGGCTCGTAACTTCGTGGAAGCATCCTGTTCCCGTATGCGTTCCCGCTCCAACTGAAAAATTGCGCCATGGATAATTAAAATTAATATGACACTGACATCATGTGTGAGTGAGTTATTACATCTATCTAGTAACACGTTAGTGGTGATAATAGTCAGAGATTAGGATTTTGTGAGACTTACGCGCTCTGCTGTTTTCTTCAACTGCGCATGGTCCTTTCGTATGCGTGTCAATTCACTCTCCAACTCGTGTTTTTCCAGACCTAAATCGTTCAAACTCCGTAACAATTCAGCATTCTTTTCCACAATTGTAGAATGTTCATCTGTAAACCGGAAGATGTAAAATTACTAAACTCGGCGCTTATTGGATTTATTTGTTTAATCACGTTATAATATTAGAGTTCGGTCACATTTTATGGACGCTGGAGTGCGCGAAAATGAGCTGTGCATTCAGGGAGACGGTGATAGTGACATTTCTTCGTCTACTCCCGACCTAATTTCGTTCGAGGTTTTGCGTACATTACTATCAGCGCAAATGTCAATGTATTCCGCTTTTCGGGTCGCCATAAGATTTGCGCCAATCGTTGTAGTTGAATGAAATGAATACACTGGGGACAATTATGAATATTATTTCTGAATACACCGGAGCCCGCAGAAGCATCTCGACCACATATACGTCTACCTAATGACGCCATCAAAAAGTAGTATTCCACCGGAAATTTTGATTTTTAGAAAATGAAGAACTTTCCTTGTCGTTCTGTTGCAAAAAGTAAGCAGTAAGAAAAGTTGACATTTTGCTTTAGCTAGAGGGTATCAATTTAGAATGTTGCATTGAATTTTCCGTAGCTGGTGAGATACTTATAGAAGACAAATTCAGTCCTAATATCAATATACTGCATGGTACATGCATTTTAATGTGTACACTGTGGAGGCAGTTTTCGTTTGGCCTAGCTTGGAGACTTCCACTAGACTTTTTCCTTTTCAGAAATTGCTGGTATTATTGACATGTGAAGAACATGCGGTATTGCCTAGGCATTGCGGAGAATCTTCATTGGTAATGCGAGAAGACCCGCCGGAAGCGCTTCACTCTGTTCGTGACAGTTCTTTTCGCCAGTATTCGAGTTATTGATAATTAATTAGATTTGTGGTTACCTTAGTCATCAGTTACCTTTTCCTACCGAAAAGGTAAATCACCGAAGCATTGTTTTGTGAAGATGCAATAAAAATCTTCCTTGAATGGCACTTCCCTAACTATAAGCGGTGAAGACCAAAACTTCAACTAGTGCTCTGCGATTAGCCTTTGGGTTAACTTAGTTTTAATGAAACAATTTGATGCCACGGACACCCGGAACGGATACGACGACCAGTTTGAAAGATGTAGACGAGAGGGTATGATTGGCTAGTTTGCGGATCAGTGGGATAATACATCAGCTTGCACGCATATCATGCGAAAGAGAATAAATCGTTCAGCAACTGATAGGTTAAGAATAAATTTTGATCTTTTACAACGCTAAAGCTTCTTTTAAACTTACTCTGTAAAGTTGTTAATCGTGTCTGAAGTTCACTGTGAGTTTGTTGGTTTTCTGCCGATAGGTTGGCCAGTTGACGCAGTTGTGTTTCCAACTCGGACCGCTGCAAAGCACCATCCGAAGTTTCCAATTGTAATTCTTGTATGCGTTCCAGCGTCTCATGCAGTCTGGATTTCGTCTGGTTTAGACTTGTGCGACTGGATTCAAGTCGTTCCTGTGTAATTTTCAGCAAGAACTGTTAACATTGACATTTTGCGAATGATTAACCTGCTTAACTAGCCTATCCGAAGTTTTTCAAGAAGGACTACAATAAAATGTGTAAATTAACCATCATAATTGTCTAGCAAATTGAAAAGGATTTGCATGCCTTATGCGCTTCGTCTATCAACAAAGTAGCGTCAGTGAGACTGTTTTAGAGAGTACTGCATAAGAGCAGTGATCTCTTGAAAAAACAATATCCTGATCACGATTTGGATTTCAATAAATGTAGACAAAGCTGAATGTCTACTTTCCTCGTAACGGTATTTGAAAGGAATAAATTTTCCGTACATTAAAATAAATATTCAATGAAATTTCTGTGTTCTATAAATAGTTTTCAGTAATCCAAGATTTGCGGTTTTCCAATGTACTTATCATACAGCATCAACATCAAACTCACGTTTGGGTAAACTAAGGAAGCAATGTGCCACCCATCACCGTTAATGGAATCGGCATTACGGGAAAAAAGAAAAATCACATTTTTGCTAAGTACGGTTACAGTACGAGGAGATTCACTGTTTTTGGCTAACTGGCTGGGGGTCAATTCAACACTTTCGAACAGAAACATGCTGTCGACCCTGCAATATTCCAGTGAAAGTAGTTCCTACGCTCGGCACGGCACAAAAACAGCTAGATTAAACAAAACACAAACGCATGCGAGCCAGCGGCTTTTTTGACGGTTGGATACTGTTGCTTGAGTGCATCATTAGGGCTGTCCAGTTACAACAAACGCACCCAGCAGCTCGTTCAATTTAAACCAGGATGTTTGTGTGCGCTGGCCAGAATGTAGACAGGAGATAATAGATTGGAATAAACAGCTCAGCCATGCACGCGCATACACCATCACGGTCCGTTTTGTTTCTGATGTTATGGTTGTGCTTGGATCACGTATGCACCCACAAAGTGACTAGGGTTAAGCGAGGTAGATAGAACTAATGTCAGAACTCTGGACCACGTGCATCCAAAACACTGGTCAGTAAGCGCTTGCAGCGTCACGGGATAAAAGACTGTTCGTCATTTGCGTATGGAGCGAGACATGAACGGATAGAACGGCGATGACAACACACCGCCAGGCTCTGGGGCATTTGACCGAACGAACACTGAAACCCCTAAGCCAAGCCTGACAAATGGGTACGGAGAGATTGAGGTTTGTCACAGAAGTGGTCGTTTTGTCAGGAAAATTCGTGCATGGATTTTGCTTGAATCAAGGTTGAGAAAAGCGAATGCAAGCTCCCTCCATAAAAACTACCATTGAGCAAATCTCAGTTGACGGTCTGTGCGTGCGTGCTTGCAGTGTAGCTGTCCGTCGTAAACCCATCTAGTTAACCGAACAAGATGGTCCATTCAGACGTAAACCAAACGAGCGGACCGTTTGTTTGCATCGGCTAGGAGACTGTTCCATTCAATGAATACCGAAACCTTTTTGCTAAATCAGAAAACCTGCTGCTTTGAAAACAAAGAATTTTCGTTAACCGAAAGGCAACAAAGTGCATCATATCAGGTATTGTGAGGTATTCGAATTGACCGGCGGTAGTCAAGCGGGTAAAATCGTAGCGTTCTGACGTCAGGACCGAGGGTTCGAACCCTTCCGTCGTCGGTCAGCTTCCCCAATTGGCAGCCTTCTGTTGGCGGCGGCTTTGTTCCAGAAAAATGATGAATATCTTCGTTTCATTGATAAAGTGAAAAGATAAAAAAGATAATCGTGAAAGCGCCGCAGGTACTGAATTCCTAAAAGGACAATTAAGCTAACCAGAGAAGCGTATAATAAAGATATTTATGCAGAAGGGCTAGGCAAGTTTGAGGTTTTCAAATGACCCATATGCACTTAGTTTGTATTATATCGCACACTTTAGGAATGGAAAAATGGGTCTTTTTTTAGGAACTGTAACTTTTCGAAACTTCGGTAGTTCGCTACTATTTATTTGACATCACTAGCAAAATTCATGAAGGACATCAAATTCACATTGAAAGATGCACAGAACGTTCGATCGCCACAACAACTAATCGCCCGGCGTATTTAATTCCTGTAGTCGTGCTCGAAAGTGAAGGAAAAGTGATCTGAAGTATTGCAGCAAATAAAAACATTTCGAACAGCGATGCAATAAAATAACTGAATGCCCAAAAGATACAAACAAACCGTGTGAAATGTATGGCGCGGTGCTATGCAGGCAAAGATCTAAGAGACGTTTTCAAAGTAAGCCACAAAAACAGAGGTCACAGATCCTACTGTTTGATAAATATCAGTATCTGGTTAAATGACTCCCTCGACCATGAACACTTACGTAACTGACAAACTTTTCGCATCGTATGATTAGCTTTATCCTAACATTTTTTCCGATTCAACTCACCACTTGTATACTAATCTTATCAAAGTGTCTTCTTCATCCACCAAATTTCAATTCAAGCCATTATGTTCACACATAATTGCATAATGAAACGCATTCCTTCCCCGTCTGATACAGTAATTTGACCATCCACTGATGAAAAACGGTCTTGCACAAGCATTGTTTTGATTAAAGTTGATTTCCATTTTCGCAATAATGTCAACACGCGGTGTTCTTAAACAGTTTCCTTCATCGGCATATGTGACCACTAGTGTGCATGGCAATAAGTTCTGTGTTAAAAATCCATCCCTGGGGATGGTTAACGTTATTTTTCGATTTTAAAAAGTAATCAAGCATCGTTGTTCGAGAAGTGGATTGGAAAACCCGATTACCCTCAGCTCATAAATTGAATGACTGATGCGCTAGTGAAAAAAATATTACTCCAACATTAACAAGGAAGGAAAACTTGAATGGGGATCTGTTATCTACAACTGGTAAGGTTCCATGCCAGTCGCGGTTCATAGTAATGCTAATCCACCAACTAGTCCCACCCCATGAAGAAGCTATTCAAGCATCCAGGCAATTCTGACGGTTTACCATCCATCCTTAAATAACGTATCCAAACAACATTTTGCGTGGCGTTGTAGCTCAAACAATGCAAATTCACGGATTACACTCATGTGTGGATTCGAACTCCACCGACATCGAAGACTTCTCACAGCTGAATCAATTCTACATTACCACAATTGTAAGATTTTTAAGATAGTTGCTTCTTATCAGAAATCCTGAATTAAAGTGTTAGTATGCTTGCAGAGCGTGGATTGATTTAACCTGTCAGACCTCACGTTCACTGTGATTATTTGTCTCTTGGACCTCAGAGCTCTCGGAAACACAAGCAAACGGAACACCTTACTGAGTGTATATGCAAATCATCGGTTGTATAGCTCGGTTTTCAAACGACGTTAAGCACAAATATACGCTTTATGCGGAAACGTTAGCTCTTTCCACTACATGATTTCCAGTGACGATTAGAGCGGAGCAACTGATCAGCGAGCGGAAGTTCGCCGTTTCGATTCCGGCTCGTGATTTCGACTTTTCATGCGTAATACCTAATTGGGCGTCCCTTTCTATGCATTTTTTTTGGGTCCTCCTTCTACCACAAAATAAACGCATACAACTATGATCAACACAGTGTGACGAACAAGCTCGTTTTCAGTTATTCGTAATCATGCCAATACATAACAATATATATGATTTACTGCAAATGAGAGGGGATGATAAGTTACAGTTCTAGTAGTCAAAATGAGTCCACTGTTTTGTGCATGTATGTATGTATTTTGCGTGTGAAACGGATGGTGGTCGAAATTATAGGTTGGGGGGATGCGGTTCACACCCATGACATAGGTCTGTAAGGGATTCGATAGCTTTTCGGAGGAGCTTCAATTTTTGCACGAACTGCTTTTGGGCACACAACGGGGGATGGTGGAGACGGATGCATACGGCCTCAGCTGTGGACAAGACCCCGGACTTCACCAGTTTTGATAACCTACTTCGGACTCTGTAGATTATTCTGAACGCTTCAACAACATTCACTACGTGGCTGGAATCAACCAAGTGTGAGCACACAGGACTGGTGATAGTTTTAATCATTCCTGCGTGTAACCAAACCGGATTGTGTTCACGAACCCGTTCGGCACCCCCGAAAACCTATCGAATTCCTTACAGACCTATGTCATGGGTGTGAACCGCATCCCCCCAACCTATAATTTCGACCACCATCCGTTTCACACGCAAAATACATACATACATGCACAAAACAGTGGACTCATTTTGACTACTAGAACTGTAACTTATCATCCCCTCTCATTTGCAGTAAATCATATATATTGTTATGTATTGGCATGATTACGAATAACTGAAAACGAGCCTGTTCTTCACAGGGTTGTTTCTCAATGTACTCTGTGAGATTATTCAGAATGCTAAAACAACTAGCACGATTTCTTTCTCGGTGATACTGCAACAAAGTCGAACGGTCATTCTGACATTCTGAAATTTCCTTCTGGCTTCGCAGGCATGAAATCTACCTAACCTTAGATTGGACACTACGACAACAGACAGTAGGTGACGTAGAAAATTGCCGCACTTGTTGAAGTTTCTGGTATTAAATGGCAGTTCACTGTCACCCGGCTCGTTAATATACATGATTTTTCGAAACGTTTTGCTATTTTGTGTCATTACAAATATTAGGTCGATGAGCGTCATTCTCTCGTCCACGTGCAAAGTATCCTACACGCTATTAGGTATTCCCCTCCACCGCAATCCTTTGTCAGGCATGTCATGGGAAGAATACGAAGCCTTTCGTCATCTGTATAACATTTTCGCTTTTGAAAATATGCTTGTCTATCCGTTATCCCTTATGCCCTTCGTTTCTGTGCAGACTAGGATGAGAGGCAACAACCAAAACCAGATTGTGTCGATGAGAGGTTATTGGATGTAAAGAAAACAGACTGAACGGAAGCCTGATAGCAAACCTGTTTTAAATTTGCTATCGTTTCCATCTAGACGCCCGTATCCCAGTTCCTTGACACCCTTGGCCACCGTTCTCAAACACAGTAGTCATCGTATTTTTGCAGCCCAAAACCTTTGCTCGTGGTAATGTTTTTTTTTCTATTTTTTTGCCACAAAAGCATCTCAGCAAATGATTTTTCTTAAAACCTGGTTTTTATGTTTAAAGTAGGAACCTTTACCTAGCGAGTAATTGATTTTTTATAGCAACCTTAAGCACATATCACTCTTTATTCTTTTCTTCAATGTGAATGTTAGGTAACTGTAAACTGATTTCAAAGGGAGACAATACTGGTATGGCGTCGTTATGCTCAACTGACATGGCTCTAATTGTGTCTATCTTGGGAATTTTTGACTTACTTCGAGCAGACGTCTTTCTTGGTTATTGGTTAATTCCCGCTTCTGTAGTTGGGAAATCATTTCTCGTTGCTCTGTAACTTCTTGCTCCAATGACGTTTTGTCTACCTTACTGCGATCCATTTGTTCATGCAGTTCGTTGATCATTTGGTTTGCTTGATTCAGTGCCTCGCTTAGCCGATCCACATCAGACTGAAGCGAGTGAACTCGAGCCTCAAGGTCAGCGTTCTGACGAGCCACAGTCTCTAAACGACACTGCAAACTCTGTCGCATGGAAGAAAGTGACTTCGGTTAAGTTTGATAAATTATTAACTCTCAATCGATAAATATATTTGCAGCAGTGGACTAAGATGTTTCAGTAGTATGTCCGGATTTTGTTCTACACCGTCAAGTCCACAAATTCTCGAACACATCCCTAATATATACAGTGTGATCTATCATGCCGAAGGCAAAATAATATACGATCCGTGAGGCAAATATGAGATATTGGAAAGATATGTCAGAACACGTATTGCAACCAAATTCTTTATTTTTACTTATGCAGAACATCTGATTTCCAGGTCTTTTTAACACGGTGTGTGCCTCTTCTCAGTAGCCACCTATTTTTATTTGGTCATTTGAATGTTCAAGCTACATAACCAGACATCCAATAAATGGCTGATTTGTTTTCAAAAGCATAATGGGATCTGATTTACCTGCTTTTCAGTTTCCAGATCATTCATCGCTGTTTGCATGCGATGGAGTTCACCCTCTAATCGTCTCCTTGACACTTCCGCTTGAGTGTACCTCGTTTCTGCGTCATCCAGACCTCGGAGGAGTTGTCTACGGTCTTCTTCTAGGCGTGACTCTGCTGTCTTTGCTTTATCCATACGCATCTACAAATAACCAAGAAAAAAACAGACTCTGTTTAAGGATTTGTCTGACAGAAGGGAGGGAGATGAATGCACGTCTTACCTTTCAGAGTAATTTCGTCTCTTTTAGCTCTAACTAGGGGTCCGTGCTTATTCTGACAAAATAATTTGGCATTATATGAACGATTGTAAATGGTTAATTGCGAGACTGGATGGTTTTGGGTGCACAATTTTGTATTACTCTTACCATGTTTTCATTCACCTTCAGGCAGACATGCTAACCGACCCATACATAGGTAAACAGGGGTCACTTCATTTACTTCTCGATCATTTTTACAATCACGTCTGGTATTGCAACCATTCTGGCCACGTAGTCTTGGCGTGGGAATCACATCTTATTCAGCCTCCGAGAAAATATTCGAAATACAAAACAATTTGAATGACGTTGTCAACTGATCCTCATCCAACTCTCTTTCACGAAATGAATTTAGGTTCCAGGATGTTACCTTTTCATTGACCCCTGAGAAATAGAACGGAAACTCCACCACACCTTTTTCATTAAGCTGTGGCCAAAAATTGCAATTCCTTAGTCCTGACTGACGATTCTTTAATCGTTCCCTACAAGTAGTCAGCCCCGACCCGTAGTTATTTGGCCCCGGCACGACCATTGCCCGTGGCACTCACTATGACTTAGTCGAATCCATCGACCGGTGGAGAAGTTCGCTTTGTAAGTACTGACGTTACAAAGCTTGGTGAAAAAATAAGACGTGACAACCTTATACTGTGAAGTTTACCGACAAGTGCTGCAACGCAAGTCGACTGGACAAAGCGTAAACAAAACACGTGTTTCCTTGTCATTTCGCACATCCCCTATAACCGTAATAGTTTTTGTAACCCAATTTATTAGCCCCAGTTAAAGAGGGATCCGATGTACATTGACGAACCAGTTCATTTCGGTTCATTTTGTACAACCATTTAGGTTTAACCAACGTGCTCAGATTTTGGCTATCGCCATACAGCATCATTTGCTCAAAGGGGAAAAAAGAACAAGGAATAGTAGCTTGTGACGGCAAAGTAGCAAGTCTAGGAACTATACAGAAGAAGGAAGGTTTCGAATGGAAGAATGCCACTGACTGGTGTACTGAACCGTATCAGCCATTGTCCCGAAACATCGCTTGTGGAATCTTGTAGACTCCTTGAAAATTACCACTGAGCACATTGAGAAAACACAAATTGGCGAACAA
>LUCM01000660.1:97179-231225 GCA_008360955.1 Fasciolopsis buskii | reverse complement strand
CACTCAAGACTATTCCTACACCACGTTGACCCACAGCTTGAGCCACTTCGACTCCTAAAGTGTGAGGAAAATATCTTGACGAAACATTTGGCACAGTTAGTTGAATTACTCTACTGGAATCCTGAATTCGTGTTTCACTCACGCAGCAGAAATCAATCGAAAGTTAGTCTACTGTCAGAGCCAAACAATCCTGTTGGCCAGCCTGCATTAAAGTGCGCACATTGAAGGAACTGAGATTCAGAGTTTGATGAGGCTTGAGAAAATGTGAGCTGCAGATTGAAAACCACCTACTGCACTACTTGACAACGAGCCATTGCGAGTATCGGGTGCGGTATCAGTGGGCATACCATGGGTAGGCAGAAGAAACAAAGAGATTCGATTGGAGATAGAAGATACATGTTGACTAACAGAGATGTTCTGGAAAACACATAAGAATAAGGGTGTTTGCACTGACTTTGCTAACGCCTGTCCTCAATCCATATAAGAAAATATTGTGAACAATAAGCAAAGCATTGCTTTTAAATGATTCGTTTTTGTAGTGACAGAAACAAACTTTAGGACATTTCGATAAAACGCAATTCCCGGTTTATATATACCGCAAACGTTTCTCCACATTTCCGCTATTCATCTTGACATGAGAGTAGAAATGGTTATCTATCTGTTTCTGCTATATAAACAGTGCATTTTTCTGGTAATTATGCCTAGCGCGAGAACGTAATGGATTAGAGCCGCTCGATGCTACATATTTCCTAGCAGTATGAAGATTGTGTTTTATCGTCATTGTAAACTAACACCTTTAGCACAAGGAATTTCAAACCATGAATCATTAGTCAGTTATTTTGTAATGCAATTTTGATGCCCATTTCTACTCGAGCGATGCGAAGTTTTCTTAGCTTCACTGAAACAAAATACCGATCAATTAAGTGGTCATAATTTTATCTCACCTGTATTTGTTGCTTCTCAGCTTCGCAAACAGCCAGTTGTCGTTCTAATAGCACCATCCTGTCGCGCATATCATCCAAATCGCGATCGCGTTTGAGCATCAGCGATTCTTGTTCAGATATTACGGACTTCATAGAACTGACTTTTTCCAAAACTTCTGACTTGCCTGAAAAAATGTGCATGCGCACGTGGAAAGTTTTTTTGTTTGATGGTAGTTCAAAAAATAAAAACTAATAAAACTAGTCTAGATTGAGAGCTTCTCGGACCTGGATCGAGTCCCAGACGGGAGCCAAGTCGGAGGTACATGAAAAATAATGCGTACTCACTTTGCGGATAGGCGAACGCTAATACTTAACAGCGAATAAAAGTGAAATCAGAATTCTTGAACAAACAGCTTCAGACGAGCGGTGACTGACTCTGAGGAAAGTATCACACTGAATGTCTAAGCCTCAACGAATTTACTTTCGCCTATTAATGCTTCTTCAAACTAGCCACACTTAACGTTAGAACGTTGACTTTTAGTAAAAAGAATGTGTCCAGCCCATACACTGGAAATCCTAGCCATCGGCGTGGTGTGTCCGATGCATATACATTCAAATCACCTGCTCCGCTATTTGACTGGCATCCCAGTTCAATACCTCAATGAAGTTTGACCTAAGAACGCAGCCTAACTTTGCTGGTGTTGGTCTGATTTCTAACGAAAAATGTCGAACTCGAAGTTGACTGTCGATTGCGTTGAGCAGGTGTTGTAGGTCCGTACGAAACGATCAATTGCCATTTCGTCAGGCACACCTTGTTTGTCGTTTCGATGTAGGCAACTGCATGTTGTAGCTCAGATAGAGCCAAGAGTGGTTTTTATTAGACTGTGTATGATCACTTACATAAAACAAACCGGCGCTTATATTGCGATTTCAACGGGAGGAATGAATGTTAGAATGAACTGACTGTTCTCGATCGAGGCGTACGTATATTGAGGATACTTTTCTCTCGATTTCTGTTATTCGCAAAACAGTAAACGGGCTTCCGTTCAATGTTCAAATCATCTAATTATCGTCAGAACTAGATGTTGATACGCCACCTGATCTTCGTTCTTTTCGAGTTAGCCATGGGTCCTGTTGCGACTATCCATAAGTGGCGGAGTTGTGTATAGGATTTCTGGTCACACGGGAGCACACCTTTCTGCGACAGGATTAAAGAAAAGAACTACTGTCGTGAAATTTTAATGAAAAGATAAGTAGTTTTGCAGTCACTTTTGGATATGATTGAATTCCCCCCTGAAAAACGCTCTTGTCCTATGTTGTAGCTAGTGATCTTGTATAAATTAAAACGCTAGGAAAGTCTCAGGACAAAATTTTAAATGGACGGATGTTTTGAAATTAGTTCCTCATCCTGAGGATTGCAGTCCCGAAAGATTTTACTGTTTCTCGCTCACGGTAAAATTGCAAAAGATTACCGCATTGCGCTTTAATGCCCTTGATACAACCCTAACTGTAATGCAGATCAAGTTCCTTCCTGAACGGAAATTTTTCTGTTCGTGGTCGACCATGAATTCTAGACCCCACTTAACGCGAAATACCTCAGTTAACAAATAACTGTCGTTAGCTCATAAGCAGACGGGTAATTGTGGGTAGAATGCTCGATAAAATAAGTGCTTCTCTTGGACGATCAAGTTTGGTATCGTGTATGAATTTAAACTAGAATAAATAGTAAGACCCTTTCGAGAACGTTTATGGAATTTCTGTTCTGCAGTAGGGTTTCATGCTTCATATTCACACGCGTGTACCTCGACAATTAAGGTCATCCATTCTTAATTGGTTTTATTACAGTCTACAGTCAGAGATACCAATAGAAACCTACGCGTAACTTCATGGTACCTGTTGATGTTTTTTGCACCTAGTAAGTACTGATGCCTTAAAAAGAATTTTGAATGTATCATAATTGGCGGCACCTGTATTGTTTGGACTCAGTAAAACTGTTTTATGGAGGTTTAGCGTTTTGAGAAGTGAAACATCATATTATTAGAAGGTCTACTGACTTCCCAGATGGTTGTTGTGGATCACAAATGTGACTTCCTTTGGAAATGCCCTCCTATTTTGAGGTAAAATCTGTTTCTAAATTCAATCCTGGTTGATGAAGGTAACTAAGTGATCTATTCCGATTAATTCTTTAACCATGATTGCTACGCAACCCACTCTGGTTAAACGAATTCGATTCATGCTGGGTCTAGCTAATGAGAAACATGGGGGTATATGTATTTATACGAATATGTACATATGAATGTATATCAAATCAACTAGAAAATACCTCGTTCCATGCCACCTAGTGCTTGTTGAAGATGTTTGACACGTTGCTCGTACTCATTTAGTTGCCGACGTACATCGGCTAATTGACTTTCTTTGACTTGCAACAACATATCGTTTGAGTCACGTTCTCGTTCGATTTGGACCATATGACGGAGGAAATCACGAAGCAGCATACGCACCGCCTCTGGATCTAGATCCGACCCGGGTAGCCCACGGTAACGTGCACCACTCATATGTTGACGCATTGTTTGCAACCACTTCGCCGGAAAATCGATTGCATCCAAATCACCCAAAGTTACCGAGTCATGTAGCCGACCTTCGTGAGTTGTGGATTTGTCATTTTGACGGTCGTTAGAAGTGGATCTTTCAGGGAGTGGATCTTTCTTATCTGTTGATAAACCGATCGGAACAGAATGAAAATTCAACATAGTGATTGAAAAGCTTTTAAGTTTTCAATCCAAACATTAGCAAATGCTGACAGTGTGGAATTTTTTCAACCACGACAATAATCCCACGTATCGGCCAGCCTGATGCCAAACGTTTGGCTAAAATTTAAATAACAGTACGGAAGAACCATGCAAAGAAGTGCATGATCATTTAACAACTACCTAGAAACCTGATGGATTTATTTTTAACCAATGTTCTCCAGAGTTTCTTAACCCTATATTTGAAAGTTCTTCCATGGATTTTGATTATGCATCATGTTTCTCGTTAAGTGTTAATCGATCATTATGGGGACTTGGTAGTTAAATCCGTTACGGAGGTCGTTCGCCATTCGTCAACCTTTCAGGCGTGCGGAATACAACAAAAATTACCTATTTCAAAGTGCAGCTGTCTTTTAAGGGATAAACGCGTTCCACTCTGGTACCAAGTCACTTCACATTTCTAAAAGTCAAACTAGTCTTCTGAACAGCCGACGATAGTTTATCTAATATCCGGTGGTTTCATGAGATCTGATGACAAATTCTGCTGTTTCATTTGCGGAAACTTTGCTTATGTTCAAACAGACCAAATGCTTACAGAAGACGCTAATCTGATGACCAAATCAACGACATAATTACGGGCTCTGTAATTATATCAAAATAATAAAACTAAATGCGTCTACCTTGATTTTTGTCTTCTTTTCCGGGCACAATATTGTCTGAACGGCTCCCAAAAATTAAATTAGCCCCAGGGGATGTGTTCACAGCAAATTTATCTGTCTACACAAATTACAACTACTCACTGAAATTCTGTTGACTGAAATTCATGAACGACACAGAATCCAAATGGATGTTAAATTTGTCTCTTACGTTTTGGATATCTAGTTATGTAGCTCAGAAAATCACGTGAGATTTTATTCAAAGGTTGTAACCCAACTTGGCGGGAAACGTATTCCGTCCGGTAAGTAGAGTCTTTTAACGTGGATCATTACATCAGTGCTAGCATTTGAAAATTTACGGCAAATACTGTCAAAGCACAGAACCAAAAGCCATGATGAAACCAAAACAAAACTCAGTGTCTGAAACTTGTCTGAATCTTGTCCGGATATTGTCGCACTAGACATACACCACATCGTAAAAGAAAAACTGTGATTTTAGGTTTACCTTCCGTGAATTTCGTCCAAGGAAGGTCACTCGAAAGTGGGTTTCAGTCGCTTTACCCAGTTAGATATCAGACAAATGACATTTCCTGATGTATATTTAAAGTTGCATTTCAAATCGTTGCTATAGATTCGTGATTTGCAAATGATAAGCGCATCGTCCACATAACGAGTGTATATCTTTGGGCTCAAAATTATCTCTGTAAAAAACACAAATTTAGATGCCTATGAGCATGCAACTGTGTGCTTCGTGTCCCATCCGTGTTCGTTTTGGATTGGGGTTTAGTCACCTTGCCTAGATTGGTTACCGAAGACCAGTCTACTCAGTGAAAAGCGCGGAGCATTTACTTTCGACCTTAGACTTTGATCAAAAGTACCTTCACCATGGGATGAAATCGCATCGGATGTCCTCAGCGGAGACTGCTGGAGATAAGCAGTCATTTGGGAGCGTTTCGAGAGGCATTCGTGGCGGCTAGTCAACTCGGAGTCGAAGATAACCGGCTCCGACCATGCTGAAGCAGCCATGCATTGACATGTTGCTGTCATATATCCCAAATGTGATTATTCACAGCCTGTAGTGTTCTCATTAACACCCCAACAATCCATCTCAAATGAATATGTTGGCCGTTCAAGAAATCTGCTTATCATGCCCAGGTACGCAACCACAGTTATATAGGTAACTGCCGTCTTTCAAACGCAATCACACGTGGGCCATAAAGTCACTGAATTTCAACCGCAGTGAATGAATATTGATATTTAACCTCATCAGAAAACCGAAGTAACTTTAGCTGGGCTTACCTCTAGTGGGTGACATTGACTTCGATCTTTTATTTATCGGAGAAGAATGCTGAGCGGTTGGGGAGTATTCACCATCACGATCCTGACGCCTGCGTAATCGCTGCTTAGGTTTTGGCATCGTAGCTGTGCTGGAAGAATTCCGTGCACGCTCATTAACGATTCGTTCCGCAATGCGACGCAATTCCCACTCATTTTCGAAGTCCTCGGCCAAACGAGCACGTAGCTCAGAATCAGTGATTGCTTCCATTTCCCTTACACCTGCTGCAGATTTACGTGATTTCTCATCCTCCGTGTCGTCTGGTCCGTCGGTTCCGCTAGCATCTCCCTCGTTTCGAAGCCCCAAATGACTAGAATACTGTGACTGACGAAAACCAAGAAGACGGCGCAATATGCTATGAATCGCGGACAGACGTGCTTCGGCTTCTTGTCGACTTGTTATTGTTTCAGACAACTCGGCTTCTACACCACGTAGATGGGT
Source organism: Fasciolopsis buskii (assembly GCA_008360955.1). NCBI lineage: Eukaryota > Metazoa > Platyhelminthes > Trematoda > Plagiorchiida > Fasciolidae > Fasciolopsis > Fasciolopsis buskii. The sequence goes on along the minus strand of LUCM01000660.1, from coordinate 225,122 downwards.
CTGAGTTTCTGCCAAAGAAGCTCGAAGCTCACCGATAATAAGATTGCACTGTTCTAGCTGAAAAATGACATTCAGGGTGCAAAACAATGTTTCACAAGGTCACATTTTTCAGGAACAATCAAGCAGACAGATTCGGCGTTATCAAATGATTGATGACTATTCTCATCTTATTGGTGAAGGCATTGTTGAAATGAATGCAGGAAATAACTACCCTGTGATTCAGCCCATAACTTGTTTTGTTTCACTGCATTTTACAGCAACCACTGAACGATTTCAGCTATGTAACCTTTTCGACTAAAATCCGCTTAACATCAGTATTTTTAATTTAATTGAGGATGAGTTAGTTGGTAGGATTGTAAATAGGTAATCGCCCATTCATAAGTTGTTATTCTGAATGGACAGAATTCTTCAAGTCGGGTACGGTTTAACCGCAACAAATCGGTTAAGAATGTCTGCCAGCTTTGAGTAAACAGGAACCGTTCATCTACTGTTCGAGGGGGCAAATCCCTTTTTTAGTTGTTTTGTTGCTACCTTTAGGTCTTGTCGATAGAAGACCTGACGGAGAACTTTTTTCTGTGATTTGTACTTATCATACTTGGAACAACCTGAAGTAGAAAAAAATAAGACGATACTCCCTTGATCATCTTTAATCATACCGACAAACGAACTGCACGTTTTCGAAGTTTCAATGCTTGTTCAATTCTAGTATACCGTGAGGCTACAAATAGGGCGATAAGCGTTCAGATTAACACCCACAGATCAGCAGATGAAGACAAATGGTCTTGAACACAGTGTTATACATTGCATGAATAGAAATTCCTAAAACCATTGAATAAACGAATCAAGGATTCATTTGAGGATGAATCTTTCCCTGTTGGAATAATTTGCGTACAACAGTTTTGTGCAAAAATCAACACAAAAGGACGATGGCACAGACACGATTGTATGCTGGAATGTACGAACACCAATTAGACTAGCCGTCGGTGGACCTAACAGTGATAAAGGAGGGACGTAATCCCTCTATACACAACGACAACCTGTGGCCTAGCAAGAAACGAATATACACTGAGGTTGAAGAAAGTGATACGATCTTGAACTTTCAAGACACGTCAGCCGCATAACGGAATGGAAGGGACTGTGAATCCCTTTAAGTGAGCGACGGCAACGAAACAGCGCGGAATTCGAATGGCTACCTTGCGCGCAAGTGGCGGAGAGAGAAGAACACCACATGGCACAGTCGTGTGTTTATTGGTGACTTGCCAATGCAAGTCACAGGTCAAATGAGCTCCATTGTTTATACTGTTTATTAGATGTCGATTGCCGATAGAACAAAGTAATCAGTCAGAAAGCTAGAGTTTGTATACTTTTTGCGGACATATGAAAATTGTTAACCTGCTAGTGTTTTAAAAGTCGTCAATTTCCAAATATCTCAAAACGTACGAGTTCTGGTAGCGAAATAATAGCAGGGCTGAAATTTGAGACATCCGAAACCTTAGAATGAACACTCCGTGCAACATAGCCTTATCATTATTCACCCAAAACTGAGAGGAGTGACGATTCTATTTTTTGTTTTACATAACAAAGCCAACAAATTCATTTAACGTTAAAGTAGAACAAACAGGTTGGATGTTATAAGGCTTCGCTTATTATTAACCGACCGTATACGAATGTCGATTTGTCATTGTTCCTAATAACCGGATGTTGGTCGATGGTCAACCCGTATTCCGTCTTAAAGATGATTTCATTTGGTCATTCAGTGAGCACTATGACAGATTGAATTCAGAGGTACTGACGTCGAGGATGCGCAACAGCTGGCCACTTAGAAGGCGAGCAGTCTCGGCACGTTTTGGTTTGTATAAAATATCCTGGTTTAGGTCGCTTCCTCGTAACTTCAAGTAAAATGTGAGAAAAAACGAAAGATCATTAGACCATAGGCAAGCGGCACTGACGTCGATACCCGCTCATGTCGTCTAAAGTCTTCAACGTTTGTGTTGCTGGATCTCATGGACCCGAACCTGGTAAATTAATTCGATCCACTGAGGACAGTACATTGGTTAGGATTTTCATACTTTTCCTTCAGGTCTTGGACTGGGAGCACCGACACACCGTCCAGCCATAAACTGCTCTGAAGAACAGTTTTCACTGATAGGCGAGCGTGACCTGTTCCAAGCAACTTAGCCTATTTAAATTCAGTGTCCCTTCCATCGATTGGGTTCCATGGACCAGTATCCTATGCCTAAATTCAGCATTCCTAATACAATACTTCTTCATACTGTAACAGTATCAAGTAATGGTGTTTAACAATCGACAGTCTTTACACACAAGCTCTCCTCAACTGTCATGTTTGTGATCAACAACCAAACGACAAGAGCGACGCCCCAGGTGCCTTAGATTGTTAGATGTCAGTCAAGACTTCTATCTATTGGAAGACACTTTATTCGATGAAAGTGAGATGTAATTGCCTAAATAACAAAACGTCGCCCAACTAATTCACCAAGTAAAACGAGGTTAGTTCGAAGCCAAGTGAGTCCTGCAGCAGTAGTCTTCACTACATTGTTGAGTGAATTTCAAACGAATAATTGGTGCCATGAATTATACTGTTCATTGAACCGAAGGCACAACGTAATCTGTCTCGGCGAATGAAGAACTTCTGAAAACGTTTTTTTTAAATAAGTCAATTACGAAGGTGTTTATGTGACTTGAATAAAGTATACTTCTGAAAGTCACCTTGATTATTATCAACATTTTATGCTTACTTTCCCCTCGAGATTGGTCTTTGTTTCATCTAGCCGACGAAAATCCCGATGCCATTCCTCAGCCGCCTGTGATGCAGCTCTTTCACGAGAACGTAGAGCCTCTTCCATGTCGGTCAACTGACGGCTGAGATTATTCACCTCATTCTGAAGAGCCGTCTTGGCACACTCGATGTCCGAAAGGCGTTGTTTCAGTCCTGCCTTCTCTCTAGAAAAAAGGTGAAAATATTGGTGGAGTTCAAGATTAAGTATGGCTACTATATTCCAGGATGTTCCAAATTGTTTGACAATTTATGAAACTATTCGATGATTTTCGCTTGAATACCAAGACAGCAATGGTACTCATTTTCCTGATGAGGAACTATCAGTGCATATTTTCTTTATAATACCTTATCATCAACTGAATAGTCGTTTTCGCATACTCATGAAACGACGATTTCTACTCGGTATTAAATTTTATTTGAAAATGCCTGTATTTCAGTGATAGGAACGATCGCGGAATGGGGACCAGCAGCACTGAACCATAAATATATATATATATATAAATATATCAGTTTTGGACGCACTCTCCTTCAGTGAAAAAATCAGAAGCGAAGGAACAAAATTGGATGTATCTACGACTTCGTGGTCGTAGCAGAAAGTCCGCATCTGGTACAGCCAAACGCAGTTTGTATTCCTAGGAGGTAGACATATAGAAACAACAGATTTTGCTAGATCGAAACCCTGACTTTTGGACTTTAGTTCAAGTCACTTATTTATATACCAGTTGACTTCTAGTCAAAACGGTTTACAACCTGGCTGACAGTAAGTGCTGTGTATCATTGCAGAAGTGAGTCGGTTAGAGAAAGCCAACAAGAATCATGTAGAAACCAATGGCGCATATGGATGTTAAATTACGTCTCTCAGATGTCCAATAAATCGCTTACAAATGTCCCGTATGGGCCAGAGGCTGACCCAAAACACAATAAGTTATTTCGAAGGAAATAAATGTCCCCACCACTTTAAATAAATTTCTTCACCTAATTTATCTTTTTCTTGGGCGTTCAGTCATTCTTAGTAGTGATCCACTGCCAATTGCTATAACGTTCACTTTCCATATGGACTCTTACAGTTTTAATTATTTTCTCTTAAAATAATCAGCGAAAGAATGGTTCATACGTGAACATGTTCAAAACTTCCCTTTCACGATGTTTTTGACTGAGAAGTTTAGTTCTTCTACTACAGGTCAGTATACCTCTAATCCCATAACGTTTGTTCCAGAACATTTAGGCCTAGGTTGCAGATTTCCGTGAGCGATCATTAGTTTCACGATTGCTACTAAGGAAAACGAATAACTTTTGCCTACGGTTTTGCCATTAGCCAAATGTTTACCTATTTCAAAATGATTTAGCTGCACTAACGTCAGTTCAGCGGAAGTCAATTTTGACAACCATTTACTTTGCGCTGATTCGTTCTGATTTTAACCGCTTCCTCGCCGCATTAGACATTCCGAAACGAAATAACGAGAGTTGTAGTTAATAGAACTTAGTACGGTAAAAAAAGAATTGCATAGACGAGGGCAGGTTTCTAATTTAGTTGTGGCACTTACTATGGTAATTATCATTCGTCTTCAACGGTTGACCTGGGGGACCTCGTGAACTTCACCCCCCCTTGGGAGAGTGTGGTTGTTAGGGTTTGCAATCAACTTATCAATTGACAAACAAGGTCTGCCCCAACTGGTAACAAAAAACCTTTGGAAATGTACTGTTTTTATTCAGTGGTAGAGTTTGCAGCTGATAATAAATTTATTTTCTTTTTTTCCATTATTTCCGAATACCGTTGTTTGGGTACTGCTCTAATCCAACCATAAGAGAGCAATGGTCTGAACAAGTTTTTGGAACCAAAGGCCTGAACACTACCCTGCTAGCCAGAGTGATGGTGAGCAGCGCAAGGTGCCGCTCGTGGAAAGAAGATTTCCGCATTTTACAAAGTTTGATTGTAAAACTTGCCTTGAGAAAGACTACCCACGGTAGTCGAAACGTTGGCGCATTACATGTACCAACAACACGGTGTTATTAACATTATATCATTCACAATAAAATTTGAATGATGTTCAAATGGTTTAAGGGCCTCTAATCTCACAACGTTCGATTGCTGCTATGGTTTACGGAAATCTTCTTTCCACGAGCATTACCTTGCGCTGCTCACCACCACTCTGGCTATCAGGGTGGTGTTCAGGCTTCTGGTTACAAAACGGTGTTAAGTTAGACTGATTTATCAGGTTTTCAATCAAACCATGCAGATATGAATCGAACACCATCAGTTCCGTTTATCCTCTCATTACTGGGTTTGTAGATATTTGGTATGTAATTTCGATGGTTTTCTCCAAATATTTCGTTGTATTTCTTTCTCGGATTCGACCTCTACAAGCTACTGACAACAGATGCTGTTTCCACGTTGATTTATCTGCATTTTATTCACAAGTCAAACAAAGTTTGATCGCAGACCGACATGCTCCAACGCAAATGTATAACCTTGACTCATCTGTCTTTCTTGATTGTCGTTTCAGTTAATACAGTAATGACGACAGGACGTCAGCAGAGCCGCATTGGCCGAGAATGGTCGTCTGCAAGCTACTAAAAGGAGATTTTTCCATATTCATCTTTTGGATACCGCATATTCGTTAATTAGGGCATTCGTTCATCGCATGTGATTCCCCATTAAACTTTCTCAAACCATTTTTTTGCTTCTCGAATGCCAGTAAGGAAATCATCTCCATTCTCAAATGTTTTAATAAAACTTATCTATAACAGTACATCGGACAAAGTTCTTTTCATTGCACTGAATGCCGAAAATGCCTGTCATTCTATCTGCACAAAAGTTTACTCGTTGAAAGAGTGAGCTAGGAAGTACGGCTAAATTGAGTTTTTCAACTGGTTGCTAGGCCCAGCTCATAGATCCGAAATATTTAATCAAGTTGCTTTAAATTCACCGTTTATAAACGGATCAAAGCATAATGACCGTTTTGCCTAATTATCAAATGCAAGAATGGCAGGCGTTGTACATTTCGCTAGTTTTTCATACATTTCGTCTACATTCCACCTAAATCTAAACTAATCCGATTTGTTCAACGGTGAACAGTTCATCTTCATACGAGGTTCCTAAAACACCCGGTTACAACAGTGAACTGCCACGGTCGAATTGGCTCGTCAACATCCGGCAAGTCGATCGCTTATAATCTAACTTTCACTGCAATCCAATTGACTGTCAGCTTAAAAGGCCTCGTACACCAAGGGGTTCCCGGTTCGACAAGGAACACAACGAAGCATATTTCATAAAGATATTGAAAACCACTTGTATTCTTCACTTAGCATTAGTGCCGAGTAGAAACTTCAGAATGGTAAATATTCTCGAATTTAAATACCTATTACAAATGAATCAGCTTAGAACGTGCTGAATGATTACAGTAGTAAAGAGTAAGTGAACAATACATACACGGTCCCTAGTTAGTCTTTTTCGTCTACCCTTAAGGCCCCATTGGAATTGAGGCAACTGTAGGAGGACGAAAAAAGTTTATTTTATTGGAAATTAATTTGTTTCACATGTTATTGGCGTGCTCACGAACTGGTTTTTACCTAGATTGACCAAGAACATTTTAACCCCATAGCATTTGATTCCATACTAATTGGAATTTTTACCCTGAAATGAGTTTTGGTGCTCTTCTTTCAGTGCAAATAAGCTTTTGGTATACATCAACTAAAACGGCCACATGATTCTACCAACATGCTGGTAGTTGTGTAATGTTCATTTTTTCTCAGTATGAGACAGCTGAAAAGACGCACATGCATCAACCAACTGTACAAGTTTTATTGATAATTCCTTCTTTCGTCCTAATGAAAGCTGAGATGACATTTGACGCCTACTTGAGGATGGAAGTCTTTTTATATATTTGCACTTTAGATCCAGGCAAGATGAAACGAAAAGGAGCAAGTGACACGCAAAATTATTGAAGTGTACGAGGGCTACGGTTGAAAGGTTAGATAAACGGTTTTTTAACTGAATTGAATTAAGTGAAATTGAATTCATTGATCTAGTGCAAGTAGCCAACGATCGTATCACAATAAAACTTCCCACAGAACAATAGAATTTTTTTCGAAGGCATTCATAAAATATACAAGGGGCTGATAATGCGAATTCACGGGCGTGAGCGTCTTCCTTATAGTCACATTTTATCTCATTAACTCGTTTTAGCGATTAATGTACTAAGTATTACGGACGTTAGTTATTCTGTACAAATGCCCCGACGGAATCAACAGACGTATGCAGATATTCCACTAAGAAAAATCTACTGCTGATGTTGGACGCTTTCCATAGGCCACAGAATATACATCCAATAAATTTGTCAGTCAATAGGTAACACAGAATGTACTTGTATGTTATCTGGGACTTCTGTGCCCCAAATATGAAAAGGGCTCCCACTAAACCAGCCAATTCATCTTAGGGTTAACGCCCATGACAGCTCTCTACGGGATGTTTGGAGGCAATGGGTGACTGGGTTCGGTGCAACAGTCCATGCTTCCCTAACATTTCAAATCCCATCTGTTGCTTATCAAATTTACTTGGCCAGAAATTTTTCATAGAATATTAAGGAAAATCGAAGGAAATAAGCATGAAATTATCAGCTATAAATGTTAGACAGAGTTGTAAGCGCATCATCATCGTACTCTTAACTAAGTTAATTTAAAATCTTCTGCGATTCAGACTGTTATTTTTGGGAAATGATACCACAGTTGGATAGGTGTTGACCTCGTGTCGATAGTGGGTAGCTGTGTAAAAATTACCTATTGGTTTTATTGACTTAATAGACGAAGTTCTCTTTTCACCAGTAGCCCCTGAAGGGTGTTTCTGAAGGACCTCACAAATGGTACCAATTTCATGTCAGTAGTTATAGGATAATGTAAAGTGTGAGGACGCAATAACATTTCTCTCCATTCTTCAGCCACTTACTAAACGATCATGACGCGCAGGTGTCTTTTGAAAAAACAATCTTATAAATAGAGACTACAAGAGATAACTGGCTTTAATTTTTGCCCGGCAAAACCATTCTCTAGAAACAAGAAAATCCTATTATTACCAATTTAGCATTTTTTCCTTTTCCCATTTCAGTTATTTGTAATTTATTGTACGTAACTGCAACCATCGCAGAAGTTAATACGTTCTTCATCTATTTGCGGCATATTACGCGGATAATTTACAGAAACCCGGTTCCTGAATAAGGACATTACAAATAGTTTACTATGTGATCAAAGCTAAAATGGTCATCGCATTCTAACACCGGGCGAGTTTTTTCTGAGATACAAAGGGCGTAGCTGAATGTTAATGTGAAAGTGAAACTATGGAAACACTCTTCACTCCTGAACACCAAAGTCTGTGAAGTTTGAAGCCATGCTTTATGGAATTGAAAATGTCACGTGTTGTTTATCACGGTTGTTAAAAAAGTCGAAAGTAGTACTGACAAACTGAATAGTCTTGCGTTGCATGAGGTTAAAAACGGAAGCGCTGTTTCGTGAGTTAAAAAAGATTGCTGTTAGCAGAAACATAAATCGCGCACAACTAACCTCTTCGCGGTATCTTCTCTGGTCAATGTATCTTTGATCTGATTCCTCAAATCATTTGCCTCTTGTTCAAGTGATTGTTTCTCGAAAATGACTTTCTTCAATCGGTTCTTCATTCCCGTTGCTTCTCGACGGGCTTCGGCAGCGGAGTTCGAAATTTCTTTCATGTGATCTTGCAAGTCGGCAATTCGTCTTTCGGCCGTACTACGATCCATTTCCGTACCTTGCAGTTGTGATCGAGTCACATTTGTCATTCGAACTAGTTCGACTCGTTCCATTTCCGCTGTCTTGAGTTGGCGTCGAAGCTCCTCGTTGGAAGCGTCTAGCGCATTTTTCTCACGTTCTACCTCGGCAAACCGTTGGCGTAATTCAGAACACTCTCGACGAATAGAGTCGCATGTGTCTTCAGCTGAACACCAGGAGAATATTAGATGGAAATTACCATTTTCGTTTGGACAAACATTCTAATTTGTTCTTTCTTTGTTTATACGTTATCGTAGTGAAATAAAGTCTAGAGGCTTTAATAAACTAGGATAGCAAAATATCCATGGTGTAAGTTTAGTGTTAATACCCGACTTAAGCAAATTCATTTCTTAATTTCATAATATACCTTTCATTTTTGTGCAAGTAATCGGATCAAGCGTGAGGCTGTTTGTTGATCAAGGCTGCATGCAAAAACAGACAGACTGTATGAGACGTAACATAAATACTTAGACAAATTACCCTGGAAACAACTGCGGTTACACAATGACAAACTTACCGGTTCGCATACGCCGGGTGATTTCCACAAGATCCGCACGGTTCCCGTCACGGGATTCTTCCGCCAGTCTAGTTTGCAGCTGCAATTCATTTGTTTCTTTCACAAGCTGATCACGCTGATTTTCCAGCTCGTGAACACGAACACGAAGTTCGCGAACTTCTTTTTCATGTTGTGAGCTGTACACAGCAAAAAGAAGCGAGATTCAGCTTGGTGAGAAAATCTACATTTTCACCAGCAAAAGAACATTCTTCAGTAATGAAACGATAATACCAAACTAGTGAAGTTTTCTGAACCATAAAATGCAACAAATGATATATGATGTGATAAGCTTGTGAAAGTAAAATAACTGATCTGGATACATTTTTCACTATTGTGTCATTCCTGAAACCAAGTTTGATGGTAGTATTCATCCCATGTTTCATGGAGTACACATGATTTTTCTAAATCCTAATTCTAAAATAATAGTATACCATCGTGTATGTTGAGACTTATCGTTCAGAATTAATGTGAATAAATTTATTACGGCACAGGGGAACTCTGTGATCAGCTTTTCTAAACGGAGAAATGTGATCTTGTAGAATTACTAGCTGGGATAGAAAGTTGAAAACAGTGAACGTATCTAAATTCTCAGGTATATTTTTTGCTGACATCAGCATATACAGGTTGAACGGGGATATTATAAGTTTCATATCATATGATCCGAACGGCAACCGTCGTATGTCTGGAATGGAAATTGATCAACGCGTTCCTGTAAACGAATAAAAATGGTTTGCGACAATTTTTGGGGTTTACTGGGAATCAGTAACAACGCAAATATACTGAGTTTTGAATGGAGTCAGTGGCTTTCTTCCATTCGGAATCCTGCGTGTTCTGTATAGTTATTTAACTTGTCACGTTGTAGTCAATATTTCGCTGTTTCTCGTCCTTTCTTCGTCTTTTGAGTGGACGATGTTGTGAAGTAGCAACCAAAACCAGAGAATGTTCATTGATACGAAATCTGAAACTGAATTCCTTGTCAAAAATTATCAATGCTTAATTCCATTCCAAATTCAGCTGATTAGTCTTTTATTGGTCAACAAGCAAGTGACAAAGAAAAAATCCCACCAACAGCATGAGAAAAATAAATACCAATCCACAAGAATTGACGCCTACGTTTGGTAAATATATTATCGGTAAAAATATTATTTTAAGTTTGGAACCGAAAAATCTATTTATGACAACATTTCAACAGGCATTACCATGTCTCTTCTAGCTGATTCCGGAAAGTACGGACTTCTTCAGTTGCTTTTCGAAGTGCCATTCTATCCTGATCACCTTGGACAGTGCTCTCTTGATGTGCCCGATCTAAGGCTGTTTGTAGTTCTGTGATCTAGAACAAATGATGACATAAATTACAAGACCATACTGGCGAACAATTAATAGGTCCTAGAGCGTGTCTGAGTTTCTTGGTTTCTGCCTCAGAGAATGCCAGTTATCAAAAGACGGGTAACAACATTCGTAAAGCATGCTTTTTAATTCCATTTGTTTAGTTATCTTCCTCGGACTACAAAACTAATAAAACCCATCGTGAAGATAACTTTTCGCTACCGTTTGCTTTTGTATTTTGAGGAAACTAATTGATGATCATTTGCGATGTCTTGCAACTCGGCGGAAATTCTGTGAAAAGCACTCTATCGACTTACAGAGCAATCGTTTTTATGATAATGCTAATAAACGAGCACCGGAATCCGTAACGCAACACTTCCAAATCCTCATCCAAGAGAATCCGGTACATGGTCAAAATTTCAACGAAACGGTTCATTGAGAAGGCAATCTAACATGGACAGGTGGGAAAAATTTTCACCAATGAACATACATCTCCCTAGATTTTATTGTTTTCTTGATTCGCTTGGCTGTCTAGACCAGTTTGGAATAGAATCACTTAGATACGTCGACCCGTCCTGTAGCGTGATGATTCAGATTCATCCAATCAAGTTGCATTCGCGTTGAACCGACTCAGCAATAATAAACACCATAGCCACACCCGTCCGGCTACATTTCTCATTCTGATTCAAATCCGTAAACATGGGACGCTTTTACCGCCTGATCTATTAAGATTCAAGTGATGAAATGCTAGTAATTTGTGATCTAATTGTGATTATAGCAGAACATAATTAAATCACTGCCTCATATTCAGGTATGACTAGTCACCGAAAACTGAAACTGCTCGCGATTCCCAGGATCTACATTTGTTTTGAACAACGTATGGTCAAGTGGTTATCAAAAGCAGTCATTTTATTCAGCTTAGTCGGTTCGATAAAATGACAATAATTCATGCGCAAAGTTGCTGTCATATGCGAGCTGCCGGAACGGCAATCAGGCTAGAATATTTGGAAAATACGGTCTCCAGTAGGTCAAGTAGAATATCTTATAAACATTAATCAACGAAAATAATTGAATGTTCTGTGATTTTTAGAACAAATCCGAATTGACAATTTTAGGACGGATGTGATCCGTATTGAATCGGAAAATAGTTAAGTAGGAAAGCGTTCGCGCGGAATTTCCGGTCAAGAAATTCAGCATGTAACTGGCAACCAGCAGACCACGTGACACGTTTGTGGTCGATTACAAAATCAGAAGGAAAGCAACCAAAAAGCAAAAAGCAACAAAATAAGGCAGGTGACAGCATGCAGTCGAGGTGTACAAAACCCCGTTCTTCTCAGAAAGGCCGAATACACATTCAAGCGATTCAGCCCATATGGACAGAGCAGTTGATGGCCAATCAACGATCAGGTAGGCGTAAATAATTACTAGGCGAGAAAATAAAAAATATTCAAGATTACGTCCCGGTTCCACAAAAATGGTGTACGTCTTTGTGTAAGATAGTGGAATTGATCCAGCATCCAGTTTCATGCATAAAAGTGAGTAGTAATTCGCCTCTCAATTAATTGTATCATAATTCAGTGTATTCAAGAGAACTGGTAGGATCAAACAGAACAAATTTACAATTCGTTATTGAAAAATGTTTGCTACACTCGTCGGGTTATTCGTCGCAATTAAATCATACTGTCTTAGACGATGGTTTATTGGTGCAACCAGGACAGTGTTTCGTGAAGCGTAAAACAGTTTTACTCCAAAAGTTCTCATTGTCAGTTTTATTTTGTCACTTTAGCAAATGACAAAAGTTAATCGTCAATCAAACAAGTCATCTGTTCGATTTCAAAAACTTGAAAATGATTCACAGAAACGATTCACAATGGAGTTAGAAAAAAGAAAGCAACAGATCTGGAATTAATCGCAAGCATTAATGTGAGTTCCCAGAACAAACTCTTAAATAAACTTTGGTTCAATTTGAATTCTTGTATATGTTTTACTATTTTACATTTAATAAACATTAGTGCTATGAGCTTAATTGAAGAAATATTTCGTTGAACACTCCCCACTAGTTATCAGTCTAATGAAAAGGATTCGTTACTTTGGTGACAGGACATCGACAACCATATCCAAGAAAGCCAGTAAACTGCATGTAAATGGATAAATCAGATACGGTATTTCCCGAATATTATTATTTCATGGATGAGTACTTGCGACGCACCAATTTTATACACGTATAAATACCCGCCGATGAGTTCTGTGTTAAGTTTTGCCGTTTTCTTGATGAGAATAATTTATGCAGGAGAACGTTGGTAAAATGAGCATTTTGAAAGAAGAAACTGGTGCTTTATACTGTAAACATTGATTCATAAAAGGCATTTTATTTCCACCATCCCAAACAACACGTGCGTACCCAATCATAACAAACGGGTAATATTTGTGCACACTTCTGAAGCGATCAGTCGAAAAGAAATAATCTGCCTGCAGATCACTGCTGTAACAAAATAGTAAGGAGACTTGCCGTTTGTTGAAGCAAATTGACTCTTTCTTGTAGACCAGATTTTTCTTCAGCGGCACGCAGCAATGCACGTTGTCTCTCTTGTTCAGCATGAAGTCGAGTTTCATCACGTTCACTGTGGATGACAGGAATAGACAGTGTCGGTTACAAGTACAATACAATACAATACAGTACAAGAAGTGTGGATCACTCAGATTTATTGACAATGTTTAACTGATCCCATTTGATCGACAACTCACCGCTGCGCAGCCAAAAGCGAACGAGTTAGCCTATTCACTTCTTCGGCTGACTTGCGCAGCTCCATTTCTCGATCGGTGATTGTTTCAGCCTCCAACTGTTGTTGTCTGCCCATTACAGTGACGGCTTGGTCAGCCCGGACGACTGCTTGCAAGCACGCTTCTTCCGCCTCTTTGGCACGACGTTCAGCTTGACTGAGCGCACACCGCAAGTCTTCCAACTCCGTGTTCAACTGTGTGCCTAGCTCTTTCTGGCTTCTTTGTGATTTGTCCAACTCAACTTGGAAGTTTGTATGAGCTCGAAGAAGTTCAGCTAAACAAATGGAATTTAACAGAGAGAAATTTTGCTTGCCAACCAATCAAAGATTCGCAATCACTAGGAAATATTATGCCCGATTCCCCTTTGACTTTCAACCATTTTGTTGTTCTGGTTGAGCTGCAATTTTGCAGTGACCACTTTATCAATTTCTTCGTACGACTTTGAAAAACGAATCGGTTTGACACTGGCTTAACTAAATTGAGCTCAAAACTGGGTTACTTGAGGAGATTGCGGAACTGGGATTATGAACGCAGAAGACTGAAGAAAAATTTACCCAAATTCTTTTTGAATAAATTCTACACTGTTGAAGAATGAGCCGAAATCTATCGGCAGGTACGAGGGACGATAGTAACTCTTTCAGTTAAGAGCAGTAATAAATGGGTTCAAATTTTCCATCTGCACGAGTACACACCTTTCTTAATCCGTCGTTGATAACCATTAACCTTTTATTGATGTGCTCTGGTCTTGCGCAAAAACAACTTTAACGCAATAAACCAAAGAAAAACACAGAACAGCAAAGATTCTTTATTCAGAAATGCAAGTGACGTCCGTACATAACCATATCACATAATTTATAGAAACACTACATGAGGAGATCTCAGACACTCTAACTCAGTAGTTTGCTCGGAATTAAATAAGCCCGACCACTGGTTAAATTTCTCATACTGTTTGCCATATCACTGACTGATCACCTCGATGCCTCTTTCAACCCTTATTTCTGTAGGGATACGTAAAAAAAGTAACAATCAACTTAATTTTGTAACAAGCTAACTGTACGCTAATGATTGTGTGTATGAGGTATGTTGTCGGTTACAGCAAGTGGGTTTGGGCTCAGGAGTTTGTCTTCCCGTTTTGCATAATGCAGATCAAGGCTCTTGCAACTGCTTCGGAGCGGCGCTGGTCTCATGTACGCTGTTTAGATTCAAGGCTTCCTGCGAAGGTTGAACCGTAATGCGCAGAAATCTGGGTCTATCCTCATAGTTATTCAGAAAATTCTCCAAATTTTTTCGGAAATACTAACGGAACACCAACGCTTAACAATCGGCAATATTCTCATATTTCAGACTTGAATGACCACGTCAATGAACCGGTCGCATAGACGTTACTTATCATTGCAAAATAGACTCGATCTCTGGTCCGTAATCGTCTATCACCTTGGCGCCAAAAACGGTTCACAGTGGGAAAAAACAATCGAGCCACTTGGGCATGCTATGATAAGTCACCCAACGGTATGACATTCTGGTGGTGAGGAAGACCACAAATAAGAACAATCATCTACATTTCCCAACTTTTACTCTGTAAGAACAATACTTGGTTTCAAATATTCCATTCTTAAAACAGTTTTTCACTTCAGTGATATAAAATACGCCCGAAACATAGTCGCACTTCGAATGAAGTTGTCCAGAAGCGTTTCCAACCTAAATAAATCTATATTCAGAAGCGTAAACATCGTCTGCGTATGTTTGAGTCAGGTAGTTCATTATCTGATCAGGTATGGATGCTCTTAATCTACCACAAAAACAGAATAATTTCTATGACCATGTAATTTGCAAAACTGAAGAGAAATGGTAAGTTTTGTGGTGA
This sequence comes from Fasciolopsis buskii, assembly GCA_008360955.1. Lineage (NCBI taxonomy): Eukaryota > Metazoa > Platyhelminthes > Trematoda > Plagiorchiida > Fasciolidae > Fasciolopsis > Fasciolopsis buskii. The sequence goes on along the minus strand of LUCM01000660.1, from coordinate 210,005 downwards.
CCTAGGGATAATGGTAGCCTTAAGCCCAAACTCGGTTCGGTCCGTTTGCACACGGGGTTGAGAACAAGAGTTGAAATCTAGTACCGATAAAAAAACCACCGGTGTGGGCCAAGAAATGTTTTTCACACAACTTTGGGAAAGCAACGCAAACGTTTACGAAGGATAGCTAAGAGCGCAAACTTAAAATTCCAATTTTTGAAGCAAATGATCTCAGTTGTTGTTTCCATTGTCGGAGTCAAAGAGGAATCATTGGAAAACATCAAAATTTCTTCAAGTAACATTTCGGAGTATATTGCCTAATTCGGTAAATTAAATGAAAAGGGAGTGATATATAAATGCGAATGGTGCTTGACTTATCATGAATTATGCTTCATAATTAATATTCAAAACTTGACCGGTTTCACCGCAAATTCCGTTGCGAAACACATCACGAAGTTATCTTGTTTATAGTCGTGAGGTTAGAATTTTGTTAGGGCATCTATGTTGACACTATTCCTAGTGGGCTTACGAGGCTGCGATATTTGCCTGTCTTCACTGTTATTCACGTACCGCAAACTGCCTCATCGCTTGAATAATTTATTTTTCACTTAATTTAATGAAAACCATGTAACTAAACTGCTTCTCTGCAACATGGTTGGTGGAGAACATCGTTGTAATTTTTTTCAATCAGTAATATTGTGTGACCTTGACAAAATTATTTTGAGATTCGAACGGTAACCCACACCACACAATAACACATTTGTTGTACTGAAGACATCACTTGCAAAATAAGTGGGGATGATTTGAAAGTTAGCAAGTGCCTAATGAGCTCCCTAATTTTACGAATGAAAATGGGAAACCGAATTAAAATTTTGCGCTTCCAACTCTACCAAATGTGTTGAGCTGCATCTTTCCAGTTATTCAAGTACAAATCAACAAACCAATCTGTTATCGAGACAGACACAATAGATACCAATTTCTAAAGAAAAAATACATAGTAAATTAAATTTCATTTCAGTGCTTTCAAAAAGGTCATTTTGATTTCCTGATAGTCACTTGACACTGGTTTGCTTTTCTTGTTCATTCGGTCGATTAATTATGGTACTTCGTTTATCAGCCCGTGTCGTATGGTCTCTCGTTGTACTCATCGTGCCCATTTCTCCTCCGGAAAGGAAATGTTATAAATAAATTCTCTTGGAATCCTTTCATCTCTCCCTTCTAGTAGTTTCCATCATTTTTTTGTAACTGTGGGCAATTTTAAAATGAGTTAAGGAGAACAGGAAATCTATGATGTCGAAAATGTTTCGTATTGGGAATTCAAATGGAAGCAAAGAATTTTTTCACGAACCTTGCAATGTATCGCGACGCAGTTTCAATTCCGCGATTTCACGTTCCAGCTGTTGTTGTTTGGATTGAAAATCTGAAATTAGTTGTTGAGAATCGAATAGACTAGATTCCAGCGTCTCCTTTTCGTCTTTCAGTCTTGCGATCTGATCACTAAATTGCCGAGCATCGCGTTCCACAATAGATAGCTTCCAAAGGTATAGAATAAACAATGAGCATCAAGTTGCTCGAAGGTAGTAAAATGTTGCACGATGCTAGCAAATGAAAAATACCTCAGCCAAAATAAATAAGCATTTGCAGAAATATGAACCATCCAAAGAGATGACGGTTAATTAGATTATCTCACCCAAAAGTTGTCATTTTGCAAAATCTTGTGACGCTTCTCCGTGCGCACCCTAATGAGTACCTATCAACCTTATTGGAATGGAGTTGTTAACATAGTTCTCTATGCGATCCTGATCAGCTTGCTGGGGAGCGAGAACAATAGTGATTTATTACCAGGTGGAATGGCAACTTCAATGGGACTCAAGATGAAACGTTTGCGAGGCAATCATTAAGTTCTGGGGACAGGAATTTGTAATAGGCATCAGACGGGGCGGCTGCTAGTGCTAATCTGAAAGCCATTGAGATTGCGCATATATTTATTTTGTTTATTCTTTCGGCTGTTGGTTTTCGACAAACCAGTCCAGATTTTACAAAATTTCTTGGTTTGGTAGTAATTTCTTGGCAATTCACGGGGGAAACCGAAATGTGCCGGTCCAAAGGATGAGTCAAACTTCCAGCATCATGCTGAAGGATGTCATCGAAATGCCGTACAGTTTCGGACTAAGGCGAAATTTTTATGCGGTTTTTGTGTGGCAAATGAAAGCTACGAAACTGGTAGAAACATTTCATCCATTTTACTTTCTGTCTACCCAAAATGAATCTTCTTAGTTAAGTACACATGTACGGTTTTTCTCTAACCATTGTGATGTAGTGTTCTCAAAATTTAACTTTGCTCACTGTTTACTGAGCGCTAACTGACTGCTTTTTCTTTGCTGTTCACGTTTTCTTCTGTGAAAGGATTAACATCCACTATAACCGGAGAGAAAAATTGAGAGCGGCCTTTTTAGATGTTACCAATTTTGGTGTACGGAATTGAACTTTGCAACAATCGCATTTAAAACGAATGTAGTGTACGTCATGTTACGTCGTATACGGAGTATTTCCTTTCCCACAATTTATTCAGTCTTCCGTCTTCATTCTAGATAATTCTATTAATTTCCTCGAGGTCAATATATTCAGATACCACTAACCATTTGTATCGCTTTGCCAACAGAAACCATTTGCCAGTTACAGAGTAATGAACCGGGAGTCTGGTTACTTGACTGTCAAATTGTGTTTTCATTCACAGGTAGTTGCTTTCAAATGACATCAAATAAAGCACAGCGGGAATAGGATGAGCTGGAATCACAAGTGACCAATCGGTTCCAGCGAACAATCAACGAAGCGTTTTGTGCCGTTAATGTCAATCACAAAAAACTGCTCATTTTGTCAGCTCAATCACCGATATTACTAACTATTCGTGAACAATGTAGCTAACTGTAAGCATTAAATTACTCATTTTAAACTGAATCACGCAACACTTTCAGCAATTTCTGCTCATACAGGATGAGGGTCGAACAAAAGTGTGGAGTACGGTGAAAATAAAAATTAGCGATCCTATGTAGCTATCCGTGAGAGAAACTTCATGGAGTTGCAGAATAGGTGTAAAAAAGAACGAAGCCCACAATGGATATCGTGAAACTGCAAGACTTATAAGCCTACTTTAGGGAGAGCTTTGCCGTTGATTTCAATTTGCTGAAGTCTATGCCTCCAAAATTTGTGCATATTTAAGTACTGATGTGAATACACAATTATCTGATCAAATATAACTTAGTAAGTAAGTCCTTCTTATTAACACAAAAGAATTCGTAAAATCTTTGAATTTTCAAGCAAAACCAATACAATGTCCTTTTTCTTTACACATTCACTGTGCTGAATGAGACTTTATAAACCGAACGGTCAAGTTACTTTTCCGCACATGTAGTCTAATCGGTCACAACATCAAGCACAGTGAATTTTCATAGCCTGGCTACAGAGAGTAGATGAAGTCAATTAAAGAACTGGTATATTCCGATCACACGGAATCCTTCAGTTACCTTAGCAAGCATTGGTTTGATTAAACGGATGTGAATAAAAACCGATTAGTTTTTTTTATTTCCTGGAAGTTTCACCCGAACACATAGAAAATTAGGTGGGAAATCGATCTACTACAATGTAATATAAGTTAACAACTACAGAACACTATGAAATTCAAGCTCTATGCGTTTTCTTTTGACTACACCAGGTCTTGAACTCTAATTTATACCGTTATTCGAGGAACACATCGGTAGAAACCCTAGAGTGGTAGGTTGTTAACTTAGTAAGTACCAACCAGCTGCTTCTTGAGTATTAAAGTTTTGAATATTTGATAAGCCAAACTATGGTCTTTTGATTTATAAATTGCATTCCGCAAACCACAGTAAGTAGACTCATTAAATGTCTTCCCTAAAAGAGACTACATCATTGCAGATGATGTGGAGTCGATCAGTGCTAAAATTGTCCCTGGACTAGAAACCACTGTCATCCTATAGATTGACGAAATCGTAGAACAGCACTGCTGTGCAGTAAATGCGAAAACAGCTGGGGACGCAGTGTTGTTAAGACAACTGAATTATTAAACTAATGAGTGAGAGAGAATATGAATCTGTGATTGCATGGGGCAAGTCCGGTAATCAATGAAATTGTATAAGATAACCGAGAGAATAACAATATCTTCCGTGGAATTTTTGGACGTTATTTTTCAGTAGTTATAGTTTGCGATAAAATGAAAATACTAAAATCAGAAGTTGTTATTTAGCCTCACATGTCAACGATTTAGGTAAGAGCAGACTGATCTCGTTGCAAGATTTGAATAGAATAATAAATGCTACCAAATAAAACGAAGAAAACAAAACTATTTTCTAGTTAGTACCATTTAAAAACCCAATTTGGCCACTGATGAAAATTGTATTACAATATTGTGAGTGATACAATGGTAACGGTACAACGTTATTTGTAGATGTAATGTTGCAGCGTTTCGACAACCGTGGGTAGTCTTTCTCAAGGCATTTCACAAAGTTTGCTTGTAAAACTTGCCTTGAGAAAGACTACCCACGGTAGTCGAAAGGTTGGCGCATTACATCTACCAACAACGCTGTGTTATTAACACTACATCATTCACAATTAAAACCAATACATGGCGCATCGATTTTTCGATACACTTCTTACGTCATTTGGTCCTGATATGTATTACAGTATATTCAGATGAGTTCTTGATGGAGCTGGTATGCAATTTGTGCGGCTAGAGGAAAGAAGTATACCGGAACCGTATGACAGCTTTCTTAGTTATTGTCCCGAAAATATTTCCACATACTAAAACATCACAGTTTCCAGTTCACTTCAGTTTTTACAACTACAAGTCCTGAACCAACAGGTTTTGGTTTTGAGTGCTATCAAATCCAATTTAAATCATTAAACAACTCACTCAAATCTCTGCGTATTTATTACCAATGCACACCCAACACGCGATCTAGCATGGTATCCATCAGTCTGCATTTTAGTCCGTGTCCTTATAAGCATCAATATATTTTCGGCAGATCCATATGCAAAAGCAATATCTGACACCAGTGAAGGGCTCTTGTTAGTTGAAACGACTGAGTAAAGCGGCTCATAATTTCCAACAGAAAACCTATCTCAAAGGAATCTCTGCCTACCGCAGTGGAATACTGATGCTACTCAAAATCGGTTAGTCATGTAAATTAAGTCGTGTGATTAGACAATGTATTGTTTTATTGAAGTAAAATCCTATCGTGCAGGAAATATTCTTTAGCTCTCGTGTTTTTAGTATTTCCGGTAATTTGCATCGAAGTACAACACCGGATATGCGGATCAGTTGCGTTGATTATTTCGCTCTTTCCTCTCTCTTTTCTACTTGTTCACAGTTTGCTTATAATCCACAATTATCGGCATTTACATAATTGACGTATGATTATCATACGCCTACTTTTGTTTGTTAATATTTTCTCTTGCTTTCTCTACCATTCTATCCTCTCTCGTTGTTTTTCGCCGACAAAGTACAGATTCCAAAAAACGTTGGAATGAGTGTCCTCAACAAGCTTTGGCTGACATTTGAATATATGAACGTGCTCACAATCAGTCCTCGGTTTGCCGGTGTCTCAGAATACGTTTCCGCAATTCGGTTGATGATCCCTGCTATCAAGGTTTATGAAATGATAGCCTGAGTCTTCTGCTCGGTGAACACTTGTTTACTGTACCGTGGCTATTTTTTTCCTCCGCTCACGGGGTGGAAGAAACCGCTCCGAGGTCATTAAATCACATGGCAACGAGGAATGAGAAAATGTACATTTAATATAGGCAAATTTGGAGCTTCACGTCTCCATGATTGGGTCAGAAAGACACCCCTGTCTAGTTTCCACATTCTTCCTATTACAGCGTGAAACTCAGTGAGAAAAGCAGTGGTCACTGTTGCTCGCCCTGTTTTTTAACGTTGGACGATGGTGACAATATCTCCAGTACAGTTTTAAGAGACCTGCATGCCTACTAGGACTGACCACTACCGTTGAAAATGCTGGACACTTTTAACTATAACTTGGAATTATTCAACAAAGCAGTAATATTAGTTAAACAATTGTTTTAATGTATACTGATTTTGTTGTTCACTTATTCACCGAGATCGTTATGACAATAATTGAAGCATGATACATTTCCGACTATGGGGTAGGGAGTTACAGTGTTTTCACCTCAATTCAAGTGAATATGCTGGAGAATATTTCTCTAAGGGTAAGAAAATCACCTGCATCCAGTGAACGCCCCAAATTTCAGAGTAACTCAGACAACTAACTTCATTTGTGGCATTCTAGTAACCGGATTTTAAGCTTTGTCCAACAATTAGATATCACTTGAGCATAAACGTATAGTTAAATTAGTTAAATAACTAACGGTCTCACTCTAGTGCCATGTTCTTGGAACCACTCAAAGGCAGTCTCAAATTCCATCAAAAGCCTTGCCATTTAGTCAACTGAAAAAACTATCCAAATATTCATTTCCAAGAAACTATGATTGCGGTTGTTAATATTTATCCATTATTTGGTGGCGCTAGAGGCTAAATTTTAAGTAGAATAAAAAATCCACTTTCATCGCGATTCGCAGTCAAACCAGTGACATTTGGCTTTCCAAGTGTCAACGTCTGAGTCCGTAATGAATTCTTCATTATTGTCATTATTATTCTCATTATTATAGCTGTCGTTCCGATCGGGCCGCTTTACTAGCAAATGGGTTCGGGATACGAGTTTTAATAGGCAGTAAATGTGCAATGAAGAATGTGTGATTCGTTTCCAAACCCATCCATTGCAAAATCAAACTGAGGTGCTTGTACTTTCGGACTACCCGACTCACGAACAAAAAGGCTACTCCAAAAGCTTGACTGGAACTTTCCGCGTAACTACCGTGCATTTTGTGAAGCAGTCAACATGGACATAAGTGACGAACTCAGACCTAAACTGTAGATTGTGTATTGCGTTCTTTGACCTAACTGCAAAAATGGTCTAAGAATAAAAGGATGAGATTTTTTAATTTTTTGATGGCTGATCACGATTTTAATCGTGAGAGCTTTCTCACTACAAATAACAAATACAAATTTGCATGAGCAACCAGATTCATATATATATATATATATATATTTCCATTTGTATGTTGAGTTTAAGTCATTTACTGTATTCAGTTGGCTCATGATATCCACCCTTGTAGCCGTACAACGGAAAACAATGGGCTGAAGATTTTCTTCTATCGGATGGGAGTCTCGTTTTTAAATCCTAATCATTACCGACTCGATCCACATAGGTTTGAGAACAATCTTATTTATAGCTTACTTTCGTTCTGGGCCAGAGATATAATTAGGTCATAATTATGATTTAATAAAAGATCCTGGCACATTGACAAATCGTGATTGGATCGAGTCTTGCATTTCTGCTTATTTTCGCCACTGCTGCAAACGTTTAAGACAAATTAGCTTAAAAAGACGAAAACTAACTTGATTTTCACGTAAATCATAGGGCAATCATGGTATTCACCGGAAGTTTTTGGCTTACCTGAATAACCAACTCAGCCTTCTGTTTTGCCACAGACTCCTTCTCTTCCGATAAATGAGTTATGACTCCAGCTTGCCTTTCGTTTTCTCTACGATATGCTGTCAAATCTTCAAGCATCGCAGCCTTTTGTCTTTCGGCTCCATTCAAGGCCTCGACCAGTGCAAGTCGTTCATGCGAAAGATCGGTGTTTTCTGCTTCCAAACGATTGCGCACAACATCTACACGAGCCAGGCTATCCCTGAGTTGTTCAACCTCAGCTGTTAGCGTGCCACGGTCGTTGTAAACACGATCTAGTTCCTCTCTGAGTTGTTGACGCTCGGCCCGTAAGCTTGACCGTTCCTCAGTCAACCTGAGCTCAGTGGCTTGCGCCAGCGCAGTCTGCTGAGTCAGATGCTGATTATCACGTTCGTGTGTTTCCAGTAGTGTCTCTAACTGAGCAGTCCGGTCTTTAAGTTGCGTTTCTCTTAAATGAAGCTTTGAAAATAAAATGAATGAGTAATGTTAGTTTTAGCATTGGAACTATATTTCAAGCAACGACTTATCAACCGGACAACGCACTCTCCAAACTAACCTGTGATACCTTCTGTTCCAGCTCATCCACTCGCGCCCGCGCCTTAGTCCCGGTCCCAATAGCATCAATCTTCTCTTGATTCAAAACCTCTTTCTCTAGTTCAGTTCTCCGCAATGTTTCCCGGAGAGCGGTCAACTCTTCTCGATATCCAGCAGCTCGTTCTTCCGCCGATTGAAGGGATATTTTCAATGAGCTCAATTCTCGGGCCTAAAACCAGAAATATATTTACTTCCGTTTTAACAGATATTGCAGTCTTATGGGCAAGTGTCATTATAGGTGACAGTCGTTATGCTTTCAGTATTGGTTTGCACTTTTAATAACTGGTTTGTAGCTGGGCCACATACAGTTGGTCTCAAATCCTCAGAGTTGGGCAAACATCCGGTCGATCATTGTTCTCCAGGACTGGTTTACGAAAAATCCGAAAAGCTTCACTTAGAATCACTATTTTTAATTAATAAGAAGTGTAAACTCAGTCTCCAACTTCCAAACTTGGGACTTTATCAAAGGGTTGTTGGCCAACTTCTCAGGGCATGAAACCGGAAAAATCGTGGACATGTCCCGCAGGCGATTATGCTCTGTCATTTTGGACTAATATGAGAGGTCCAATATGCGGGCATTGGTGTTAAACTTTTCTAACGGTCGGGTGTTGAATACGCCATTAACCTGAGTGCAGAAAAGTTCATATATTACGCACTGAACTCAACAGCCTTTCAAACGCGGAGCCTTGATGCATATCGGACGTACTCCAGATTGAAATACTTTAAAGCCTCATATGTGGAGAAACAAACGTGGTGACCCACCAGACGATCATGATCCGATTGTATCCTTTCGCGTTCGCCAATCACGTCCTCTCGCTGTTTGGTAAGATCTTGAACCATGCCTCTAAGTCGGTCTATTTCCGCTTGTAGTTCACGAACTTGTTCTCCAAGATTTGCCCGTGTGCCATCATTCATTTTCTTTTCCTCCTCCATTAAACTGGCGATAGGAAAACACATTTCAGCATGCAGATAATGCGAACATCAGAAAAATTCATTGATGGACGAATAATTGATCAATTTTATTTGTTGAAGGTAATATTTCCCAATCAAATATTTCAGGCTTACTGGAGCCAGAGGCTGCCCTCTGACATCTTCGAAAACTTGGCTGGGATTCTAAGAAATTGATTCCAGAAACGGCTCTGTTGCACAGTTGTTTTCAATTGAACATCCGCTTCTATTCACATCCGCGTGATGTATTTATGTTTTAAACAATAATCCAAGACTCCGATCTCCAAGAAAAGTAGTTTCAGAGAAGATATTAATGCTATCCTGCCAAAATTGCAAGTTTGTGGAGAACTGTTCTAGCCTAGAAGCATTACTTGAATAATACGTTTAAACTAATACAGAAAGCGTACGTGCTTGGATTGGACGTTTTCGGTTCCTGCTGACCTTTTACAATTTCAACAACTGAGAAAGTTGTTATGTTCTAGGATATTTCTAACAAGTTGCTTATACCACACCTGCAGCTAGATATCTTTTTTCTCTATCCTATCGCGGTAGTGCAGGTTCATATACCTTTCGTCGTGGCTTTTGTTGACGAAGTAACTGATTTTCCCTGGAAATTAAACAAACACTCCAAGATGTTCACTTTTTAATTCAGCAGGGCGCTGATGCCCCTCGAGAGGAGGAGACGTTTTTGATTGCTGCTGAAATTCATAACCGTTGATGCACCACGGGTTCAGCAGCATGATGATATAAATGCTTCGCTTGCTGCTGCCGATTATTTTACCAATTTGTCTTCTCGACAATGAATGGCGCCGTTGTCCGGTATAGATCTGATATGCTCTCTTCTAATCACAAACGACTAATGTTGTCATCCGGCGAACTGCAATATAAAAATAACAAAAATCCTACTAGATCAAACGTAGAAACCGTACAACCGACGATATACAAAATATTCTAAACGAGGTTGTGATGGTTAATGGTTTCCCTCTGGGGTCAGTAATCGAAATTTTCATCTCCTCTAATCACTAGAATCAGATGTGCATCCATGAGAGTAATTATGCAAACCAAAATTAAATCTGATTTAGATGAAAAAAGATTTCATGCTGCTGAACACTCCAAGACCGAGAAGCAACTCAGGACGGGTTCGTTCAGGAGAGTCTTATCAGCAGGTTTTTCTCAAGTAGAGATGCAAAAACAAGAACAGCCTGGAAAAATCTGCCTTGTTACTAGGACCTGCACTTTTGATTTATCATTTTTATTTGAAGAGTGACCAGAGCCTGCACAAGGTCTTGTTTGAAGTGTTCATTTGGACGCTATAGCGGTTGCTCGGAGCTGAGTGGAATTGACAATTCAAATAGACGGCATAAATCATTACTAGACTAACGATTGTTATTTACCGTGCAGCCCCGCGGGGTTTTCCAGGTAAAGCCCATTAAATCAACCGAATGAGTGATGAGAGATTAAAAAGTATTATTTTATTCCTAGCCACAGGCAGGTATTCCTCGTCCAACTAGCACTGTGCATCTGTAGCGTCGTCATAACTGCATCGCGTCCTAAATACTGTTGAGTTCTAAGTAGATCTAATGTTCACAAAAACCATCGGGTCTAGCTCGTTAAGACTAATCTGTCAAAATGGAACTGAGGGCAGAGTATAAAAATTCAACCTAGACTGAGTCTCGGTGAGAAATGTTGCAGCTTTGAAATAAATTTTAATCATAAAGACATTAGCCGTTCGAAGTGATATCGGTTTTACACAGTTTATATCTCAATGTTTTGATAAAACCACCGACACTCTTTCGGGATCACATAAGAATTAATAGGGAGAAACTGCATATAAATGCTGAACTAACGATGGGAGAGCGCGTTTTAGTCTTTCGGTCCCAGTCTACTGAAGCAGCATAATACCAAGTTCCCATGACATTCCAAATACCTTTATGTATTTTGTCTCGGGTAAACTAAACACTGACAGTATATGACTAAGACACTTTGTTGGATTTGCTCAACCATGGTGCAAAAAACGAAACTGTTTCCTAGTTCTGACCGCCACTTTGTATCACCTATTTCTGAAATGAAATGACCAAACAAAATGGGTTTCCATTTTCTGATTTAGACTGGTCTCACGGAGCCGAAGAAAATCAGGCCACTTTTGACCTTGAGGAATTTTAAAAGTTACAAGTTGTGAAAATTAATGGAAGGCATATTTTTGTAGACCTGCCCATCACCAACAACAATCAAGCTTTCAGGTGTGGAAGACTTCCGGATATCAGGAGATAAAGTACCTCATACTACAACAGCATCTTCAGTTACAACGAAATGGTTTTATAACATTTTTTCGGTGGATCCAAGTAACGGGAAACATATCGTTCACGATGACTCACTGGTCTACGAATCATGTTGTCTGCTTTTGCTATGGAGAATCCTTGAGTGAGTAGAATAAAATAAATGCACGTCTTTCGACAGATATGCAAAACTAAGATTTACCTTGTGGACAAAAACATCTCTTGGATGTTGTGAAGAACTTGAAGTCTTAAAACAGCATTCCCTGAATCACAAAGATGTGTGAAAGCAATTCATTTATTTTTAATAACGTTGTGCATGTATTAACAAGCAGTCTGCCTCAATTAGTCGTTTGCTCCGACTTTAAGAATTTGAAATTCGGAAGCGCCGTTATCTTCCCGGTCAAATGAGAGAAGCAAAGCCCTTAGATTTTAGTCGGATTTTTTGGTAAGATATTTTTGACGGATACTAAGCGAGCCAGGGATGAGAAATCCATCTGCATATGCTATATACAGCGAACTTAGTATTTTTCAGTGTTCCTTGTAAACAATATATGAGCATTTTTCCAGTATACGTCTCAACTTCCATGCTCATAAATAGAGATCCCAATAAAACAATGAAATCCATCATTCTTAACTTAGGTTCTTGACAGATTAGGAGCAAGTTGGCATCGGCGAAAATTCTAGTATAGTAGAACTCTTCATAAAGTTTGCTCTCGTCATCAAGAAATGGTTCAGGTGATGATGGTCTGCACTTGAAAGCTTAAATTTTAATAAGTACTATATTTTATCTCCTAAAAAAGATGCGCAAGTGAAGGCTAGAGGTTTATTCCATCGCCCGACGACATGCTTTTTTTAGCTTGTTATACGCGAGTTTGGCACTGAATCTGAGGTACGTTAGGCCTCAAATTGTAACAATTGCGATGGCAGACGAAGTAGAAGTGAATAACCAAATGCAAATGCTATTTTTCATTCCGACAAAATGGTGTGTGTCAATGTCAAGCACATTCAAACATGAAACAATGTAAGTGCAATTCAGTAGACCAAATGTACCGTGTTTTTCATCATTAACTGAGAACAACTCTCTGTTGGTCTTATTTGCTGCCCCGAACTCGCACCGTTCGAGTATCAAAACATTGTTTAACAGCAAAGTTTTCCAACAAAAAGAGTAGATGAAAATGGATATGAATACAGTTACTTGATTGCCGGGGTGTTCTAACCATATCTCTTATTTTCAACTACTCGATTGAATCGGAAACCCGTAAAAAGAAGTGTGATATAGATTTGCTAAGTCCACTGCTAAGGATTTTCATTTTGCTTCCTATTCTGGGCGAACAGAAGCACTAGTAAAAGGCCATTAATGCGTTGAGTATTCAGTTTCGAGTCAATGTGACCACAAAAACAGAGACCCTGTGATGGATGTCCGCCCTGTGCGCCTCTCGAAATGATCTCGAATGACCGCTCGTCTAAAACAGCTTTTGCTAGGGACGTCCTTCGCACAGCTGTTTCCCAGCGGAGGTTTTTCAGTCAAAGTGAGAGGACAAAGGCGAATACATGAGGATCTCCTACCGGTTTGCTGATCTTTCCTAGCCTGCTTATGGAAATGGGTAAAATTTGATGCCAAACCAACTGCGAGTGCCGTACGAAGCACCGGTTGCATGCTGACCGACGTGTGTTCCGCAGGGTTTCATTTAGCACCCAGAATGTCAAGTCTCATCTGAAGGGCGTAGAAAATTAGCACTCAGTTACCGGCTTCTAGTTTTTTACGGGATCCTCAGATCGTCCCATGTCTTTGTAAATAAGACCACTGCAAGTCAACCCTTTTCTTTGGTTTGGGCAATTGAGTGGTATCCAGCCGACTGACAGATGACGTGAAGGTGCGACTTGAAAAGCACTCACATTGATGATCGGGTTTGCAAATTATTGCATTTTCTTCGCTTTGCTTTTTCATTTTCTTCTCCCCTTGCTTCACTTCTGATAGCATTTTGTCTGCAGTAATATCTATGCTGAATATATCAGGTACAAATCAATGAAAATTTGTCAGTAGTCCAATGTGTCAACAAACAGGTACAGATCATTTGTTGCAAGCGGTTTGTGAACACTTTTTTCGCTCTATTCCTTATCAGATTCTGAATTGGGATTAGCATGGTGGTGTGGATCACGTTTGATCATCTACTCCAAGTTACACTAACCAATCAAAGCAACTATGGATCATAATGGAATTTTGGCTGTCTGGATGAGCTAACACGTTTGCCTTCTAAACTGGCGTATGCACTGTTTAAATAAAATTTCTGAAACAAAACAACCACAAAAACCGTTTTTTACTAGCGCTCTGGATAGGTGAATAGTTGGTGTGTAAAATGCATAGACATAGTAAAGTTTGCATCACTTGCAAACTTACAGATAATTGAAAATATTTGTGATCTATGGATTTTCACAATACAAGGGTCTCAGCGGCACGGCCAGCTTCGGTGACCAGTGGAGGACGACATTAAAAAACTGGTCTAATTCAGTACTTCTGATTGAGTATTCTATTTGACACTTCGCGTGGTAGCTTGTTTTGTACTGGAAAAATGTTTCCTGCTGTGATGCACTTTTCTGTTGAATTGTCTACAAAAAAACAAGATTCTTTTTGTCCGTGGCAAAGTCGCCATTTTGATTGACTTAGTAAACTACCAGCAGACGGTCAGAAGCCTTCTTATAAACCATAAAATAATCTCATTTTTATTGCTGGAATTCCAGATAAGCGAGTCATTAAATTGACTTCACAAATTTGTCGCGTTCTGGCAAACGTGTTTAGGCAATGACGAAGTAATTCCGCCAAACCCTTCAGACCAGTCACATTTTTGTGGAATAAACTAATAATTTTATCGCCGTTTTTCTCTTTGGATTGACATTTTATGGTACTTAAAAGAAATACTATCTTGTATTTGATAGCCACTGTGTAGAAATTTAGTTTTCATCAAATCGCGGCGATGTTTGTAGATTTACGGATACCCCAAGTTGGTCAGCCTGACCAGGCTGAAGTTAGCAGTCATTTAAGCTCACTAAATCGAACACAGTTCAATAACGTGAAACTGCAAACCAGGTTACAATGTTCTTTGAGGCAGCCCCGTGGAAATCCCTATGAGTAGGTGTTACGGAGACCGGCTGAGTCATTGCAGATAAACAGACATGGACGACATTGATTAAAACGTTGACAAAGAAGTGTGTCACTCACTTGGTGGCAAATTCAATCTCATTTCACAACAGTAACCGTATAAAAATAGTGGCAGATATCTGGGAATCGCTAGTTAGAATCTTAAACATTTGGCTTCACGCCAGGAGAAATATACTGAATGTGATGTAAACGTTCTGAATGTTTATTTTCATTCGTTTTATTTCTCAGTCCCATTAACTCCTATTGTCTTTCAGTGGTCGATAGGGTAGTTTTTATCGATTTGCATTTATCTTTTTACCATTTAAAGCACACTCCACTTTTACTACCTTCAATCCGTTCATTTTTGGACATTGAAACCGATATCGTTGGTCTGATTGAACCAATACAAAGTACTGTATAATCAACTATCACATTTTATAAAGTGCTTTGAAGAAAGGACGACTGTAGTACAAAAAATGTCTCCAAGTACTTGAAAATCTATGCGGCAGCAAGAACCATTTTGTAGCCAGACCTTCTTATGCTGAGGAAGTGATCATCACGCTGATCGTTTGATTTTCTTGTCTTCAAATTTCGGAAAATAAAAGTGACGCTGATAATAATGGAATGCAGTCATAAACAATGTCTTTCTTTTTACCAGCGAAATTAAATTACAAAACGTGAGCTACTCTCCGTGTTAGTCGGCAGAATCATTACAACAGTCAATAACTGTTGTCTTTGCAGACTCTTCACATCGACATTGGAAATAAACCATTTTTTTCTTTCAGTGGTAAAAACCACTTTTGTTTGTTTTGATCTTTGACGGGAAATTTGGAACAACATGCCATATCAATGCTTTACTACTGAGAAGAAATATCGCCAAAAGTTATTTACAGCTCCTACGCACACGGGTCATGATTTCATGTGGTGAAAAAGTACAGCACAGGACCTTCGTCAGTTCGTTGGAAGTGTTTGATATTCGAATCCCGTAAGGTTTATGCCATAGACAGAAGAATTTGAGTCGATCTTTCATAAGGGTGTACTGGTCTAACGGTTTGCAAAATAAAGCGCGTTTCTTTCTTGGGTGGCTCACCTCAGATTATGTTTGATCCTGTCCCGTTCACGGGCAAGTTTATCGCTTTCTAAACTCTGTGACTCAAGCTCTTCACGTAGTCGAGCCAATTGATCCATGGCGCGCCGTCTTTCAACATCCAGCTCCTCAGTGCGTCGCATAAGTGCCTGGACTTGATCCTTCAATCCACGAGTTCGATATCGTAAGCGATGAACCTTTTAGGGCATCGAAAATAAATCATAGGGCGCTTTCATAATGCATTGTTTTATTCTCTCATCGAACTTCTGCAATTTTTATAGGCCATCTTTAGTGGAAGGTCTTTAAAATGTATACCTGTCACATCACTATCAAGAACGAAATTTCGGATAAAGGTAGCTTTCACATTTTCAGCAACCCGTTCAAAATAAGAGGACCGAAATCAATGCCACTCCCCTGGAACGAGTGATCATTTTTCATAAGTTGTAAACTTTCAGATGCTTTGAACCTTAATAAATAATTTACAAAGCAAACTGACATCTTGTTTGTTCTCTCAGCAAGAATATGTTAAAACGACATTGATAGCAATAAGGCACAAATTCTCACAGCTGACCAATGATTTGAATCACTAATGAAGCAAGAAGCGACTAAATTTCAAATCCGAAAATGAATAATATAGAAATTCAGTGAGAAGGTGTTAGATTTACCCTGAAAGTAAGATTCAAACAGACTTGAAAATTACCAATTTCTTACTCATCCAACCAGAAACCTATGATTGAATGATGCTTATGCCAGATTTAAGGGCATTCAGTGCGCACATAATATAAGCTGACTAAGATGTAGTTTTTAACCGCTCGTTGGCCGCATTTTCACCAATTGGGTATCTTCGTTCACAGGATTATAGCCTAAGAAACAAATCGTGCTTTTTGTAAGCTGCGAATTTTGGATGAACATATACGTGTCGTAGTTACGGTTTCTTCACCAAAGAGATCCTCATATTTTTTCCCCAAATACGCCTCATTTATACCCCATTCCTTTTATACCTATCAATGTTTCTTACTCACTTTTCTTATGCTATGATGCAAACATATATATATATATATACATATATATAGAGAGAGACAGAGAGAGAAAGAGAAGGAGAACACGAACAAACTCAGCATATTTTTGTCGACCGACTTCGCAGTGAGTCGAACCACCACCGTTCCTAAGCCTTTCAGATAATCCTCACCATTACATTTCACTCTCGGTCATTAAGCATATTGTACTCGATCAGTTCTCAGCAAAACTGATGATATAATTTCATCCTGTTCCTGTACGAAGCCAAGGTAAAACAGATATCCAATGTCATATTTGTTCATACAATTTGGTTCAGTCGTACACGCTCACAATGACAGTCCAGTGTTAGCTGCCCGCCTGGCGGACGAAATGCAAACAAGTACCTACAAAATGAGGTTTTGCGGGACTGTTTTGGTTGCCATAGTGGCTGAAACATGAGTCATTAATGTCCGCTATTATAAGGACAAACTGTTGGTTCTAACTGGAGCAGATGTCTGAAAGTGATTATTTCTCAAAGATTCATTTTGGAATTTTGATGTGCAGTTAACATCCGGTAGTCGGAGACAAATTACAGTTTTTATTGGTTAGGGATATCTTAAAACTATTTGAGGAGAAATGTACATTTAACTTGGTAATGACTAATGCGATGCGAAGAACATATATACATATACATAAATATATGTATATATATACATATATATATATATAATTCAGCGACTTAAGAACATGCGCGGTGCAAAAGCAGCAGCCTCACGGAACGCGGATAAACGAGGGAAAAAATAACAAATTATAAACAACCCGGTATTTTTTGTTTTCATCGTACATTATTTGTGATTTTATGGTTGTCTTCGGATTATTTTTAAGAGAGATGAATTCTACAGACAAGACATACAGCATCCGAGCCTATAACTTCGGTTCTAAGCCATATCTCTCAGCGACTCCAATCAGCAAAAACACTCATCTCTTGGGTCCCAAACAGCAAGGTGGGAATATCAACTGAGGCCAATCCCGAGGATAGCTTCCTCATACGTCTGCGCCAAGTAATTGCCTGACCGCACCTTTGCTTTATTCCACTGCCTCTAGTAAGTGAAAAAGTGTACGAAAAGGTAGCTGATGGGCAGGGATAAGCAGTACGTGTCGAAGCCACCAAAGGCGGTGTAGAACGACTACCCTATCCAGAATTCAACTGTTTGCACCCACCACATGACGACGCACCTCGTTATTGGTCAAGCGATGCTCCCACCAGACACAAGCAATGCTTCGGATATACTGATTATCGAAAACAGAAAGTCGCTGAGTATCATTAACGCAGATAACCTAAGTCTGGTAACCGTAAAGTAGAACACTACGAACTGTGGCATTGTACACCTATCTCTTGAGGGAAAGCCGGATGTAATGGCGGCGCCACAAGTGTCGTAGTTTTGCAAAGGCTGCTCTGGCCCTTGCAAATCGTGATGTAACCTCCTCCTCAACACTTCCGCCGGGGATGATCAGCCTCCTGAGGCACTTGCAGCTATTGACTACCTCTAAGTCATTACCACAAAGGGTGGTTGGTGGTACAGTCACCGGTCAGTATTGACGAGGTGGCTTGCATTTTGGATGCGCAAAACGCATGCCGTACTTAGAGACCTCAAACTCCAAGCGTTGCAACGCGCGTTGAACTCTTTGCATTGTCACTCGGACAGGCGATATCAACGACATATTCGAAGCCAAAATCTCTGTTTTCTGAAAGTAGTTCGCGAAGAACACAATAGAGTAAATCGTTAGTGCTTGCCTGAATATTTAGATATTTAATAACATTAATGCGTTTATTGTTTCCTTTTCTTCTAGTTAGTTAGATGGCTAGCTTGGTGAACACATTTTAGCACCCTGCAGAAGAGTCTCTTGCTTTTAACCCGATTTCAACCAACTATTTACTTATCATGTGGCAACTTCGGTTTCCTTTATTTTTCTTGTTGTCAGTCAGATGCCGGCTGAGGGCGGCAAATGATCGGGTGAGTTGTTTGAGACTCTGATATCCAAGGTTTCTCCAGGTGAATAAGTTCTAGAATATGCAACGGTTTTCAGCGGAATTAACAATGAAATGAGGTTCCGGATTCCTGCAATAAGTAAACTTCAATGAATTGCTGTAGTTGGTAGGTCAGTGTGAATTTGGGGTGTCTTGTACGATATGCCGTGGCCATATACCTTGCCTTATCCCTAAACTAAGGCTGATTTGTGCAAAATTCACATTATACCTCATTAATTCGTGCTGATTTCTCTCTGAACCGAATCACGAAATGGAAAATATTAACTGGGTTTTGAACGAGGCATGTTCATTTGTTTGAGAGTAGATGACCGAATTCCAAAATTGGATGTTGAACATACAATACTTTTATTACCTAATTCGCTTGAGGTTAGCAAGACAGAATGACATTCTGTCGGTGTTTGTATTATCCGCATTTCTGAAATCCCTGCACCCTCAATTAGGTTGAAGAACACGAACAAAACGGCTCAGTGGCAATCAGCTTTTCTCAAAATGAGCATATAAATTGCGAAACACGCAACATTTCGCGTGGCAATGAGCACTTTCGGAGCTATCCATAGTCGACCTTGGTATCCGGTTAATCAGTACTAAGTTACTTTAAATTTGGCATTTCTAAGATCTTTATTCACATAGCAGTTGGATTTTGCACTTTGGAAAATTCACCGGGGAATTTGACCTGCTACATAAGTGGCAATGACTATAGTGTTAAACGTACATGAGATGCTCTTCGATTCAGCGAAGTTTGCACGGCGGATACTGTGGATTCAGCTAAATGCAGACTCGAGCCAGCTCGATATTTGGAATGAGCCAATTGCCTCAGTGCGGTTATATCACCCTTTGATAGACCATACGGTCGCAGAGCCATCTGGTCGGATTCGACACCCTCCCGGAAGTCCGCCGGGTGACTTGGGGAAAGAGATAGGGCGGGCGGTATATCTGCACGTGTCTGTGCTTGTAGGCCTTCCTCGGAACGCGACGTTTTCGTATCAGCGGTACGGGGAGGAAGTGGTGGCACAAACCCATCAGCAGATTCTGGTAGACCAGAAGACCATTCAGGTGGTTGAACACTGAGTAGGGGTTCCTCTGCTTCATCGGAATCAGCGATCATTGAGTCCGAAATGACTAGCTATTGAAACAAACAAGAACATGCCAGCGGTTTACAAATAAGCATACTTGTGTTTGGATTTATCTCACTCGCTCACCTCGAGTACTGAGAGATTAGATTTGCTAGTTACCTGATTCATTACCCAGTATCTACGTCCAGCTAACTACTGAAGATTATGAAACCACCTTACAACTGTGTCATTCTTGGTGGAAGTACTTAGTACCATATACCCAGCGGGCCCGAAGTGGGATACAAAATCTAAACGAATGATTACAGTTCTAATTTCTTGATCTATAAGCATGTAGATTGAATCTCGGTGACGGTGCAGCATCCACCCGCCACTGGTTTTGGATTGGGGACTGGCTTTTGTTAATCTCGGCCCTAACCCTGGGTCATCTATCGCTGAACCCATGTTAACGACAAAATACGAGGTCGATACAATTTCCATCCTCAAACGGTTGTTGTCAAACGCAAAACACAAGCTACTAGGACTGACCGAAGTAATGACAATTCGATCATGCAATCCAGTTCTTGAAGCCTAGAGACTACTGGTCCAAGCAACTCAGATATCTTTCATCTAACTTTAGTTTGACGAACGGCACACAACACACTATAAGTTCTCTGATAAACTGACTAAAGGGGAAACAATGTTTCAGATGATTGATAACTTTAAAAAGTATCAATTATAAAGGGCTCATATAATACACTGCTGCTACATTTGTGAGGACCTCTTTTGTCTATCTGTTGTTGATGCACTCCACATCTAATTGTGATACTCCTTTCCAAAATAAAACACAGTCAAAAATTTTATTCGGAGCGGAATTTCATCTTGTGTCAATAATAAGACCTCTGATTGCGAGTGTAATAAGTAACTATATGGCATAACAGCTTGGTTACTAGATTGCAATCATTAACTAATCAATAACAGAGAAAGAGAGATAAAAGCTCCAACTTATGCAGTCGCTTTTCTGTTTCGTCTGCCTCAGTAGGTGAAACAGTTGACTACCGTGACGTAAGTCGCTAATACACATTAGTTAGAAAAAAGCAGAACACAGGAGAACACTCATTTGTTCAAAGCGGCTTCAGCTAAATAATATAACATTTTTACATCATTTATATGGAGACAAAAATCTCACAGCTGTCTGTTTGAGTAACTTACGTTACAGATATCTGTTGCGCCTGTTCCGATACCTATTTGTTATTATTCCGGAAATTTAAATCGATAATATCTGATAAATTTATCTTTGTGAATAGGATAAAAATTAAGATGCGTATATTACCGGGACGGCATTCATATAAAACCAAATCAAAGACAGCCGAACTTAAAACCCATATCGTACAACTTGCGAGAGTTCGACGTTTTTTAAAGACCGCATCACAAAGCATCTTCAGGTACTATCTTCCATGAAGAAGAGTTAAACTTTTCTACTTTCATTTATAGTCAGTCATGATCTAATCATTGAACTTTATTGAATGCTGATCCCAACCTAGGTCCGAAAATGTTGCAGTTCTAATAATATTTACCGTACTACTCCACTGTAATCGCTTTTGCATTATCCTTACGGGTTTTACGTTGTTAGACTATATATTTGTTGATATGAAAACGACATTTTGAAGATCAGAAATCACATTCTTAAGCATTCTGAAGAACGCCTACTGAGCATTTAGCTGAGGTATTCAATCCAACCACAGAAGAACTTCAGCCGTACTTGCCATTTTGAAGATATATATTGCTCCCTAAATGTTTTTGATAAACAAATGAATTGAAAACAGTTTTTTTCCATTACCTTTCCCATCGCCTCAGTCCCCTAACTTTACCAAAACCAGTCAGACACCATAATTGCTTTTTTTGTTGCGGTTGCTTCTGGCTAAGGAAATCACCGCGGAATCCTCAATTTCGTTCGTTAATGTTCCACTCACGAGTAGTTGAATATTGTTTTAGTCGGAATGTTTCGAACAGCTATGTAAATGATGCGTAAAAAGGAAAATCATGGTAAATTTATCCTACGAAAGACAACTTCATCCATTTTCATTTTTTCTTTAATAATCCACTGCCATTTCCGAGACACGAATATCAACAAATTGTCATTTTTGTATTCATTATCTACCCACGGTGACCCAATTCTCCGAAACAGAGTAAAGTCCACAGAAAATACACGGCGCCCAAGTGAATAATCATGCAGAGCCACTAATGGCATCTCCGGATGCACAAAAACATTTCAGTTATGCGAGTCACAGAAATACGGCTTGGGAGGTTCTCACATTACTCTGCCACTTCTGATTTTGTATTACCGACATAGCAACTAAATTTAAAACTGTGTGAAATAAAGCAGTTAAGCGATAATACCAATATTTCTTCCCAGTTAAATTATATGACAGTAATGCCTCCATTAAACTGGTGACTTGATAGTCTGATTTAGAAGAGAATTAAATAAAAACTGACCTGTGCAATTTGACTGAGTGCTTGATGCATCACGTGAGTGTGCTCGATAAGCAGCTTAGTCGCTTTCAAATGATCACCAGGATCTTCAAGCAATGCTTCCGCTTCGGTAGTATCCTCCTCAGAACTTTCAACGCCTTCGTGCGTGCGCTTGTTTCGCTTAGACTTCTTGCTGTGTCGACCGAATTCCGTATCCTCCACAACCGAATAGATCCCTGAGCGTAGTTGACTCATCGTAGTCAGGATACGATCGCGATCGGCTAACTGTGAAAGTTTTCAACCGATAAAATTCTTATTTATCAAAGACATTGACAAAAGTAGACAGGGAGCGAAATTACGATTGGTTTCCCTGGATAGCAATAAAGTTCACAAATGGAACATCAAGCAGTTCACAGCAGTTTCTGAACTCACGTGACCGACCTATTACATTTCAGTACATAATCGGTTTGAGGTCACGATGTTCAGCAGTAGCCGTAAAATTTTAACAAACTTTAAGCAGTTAAGACTGAATCTTTAGGTTATCTATTGTCCAAAAGAAGAATGAAAGTCTCACAAATAAGAACTCGCCAATAGAATATAAGTTAGCCGAGGTGATGTTGCAGACAATAAATTCATGTTAACTATGGCAGCAGAACAATTGACGGTCCGTCAAAGATAAATATTACCTTCTTTCAAATGTGACGAGATTATAAACCGCACTGACAATGTATGCTGTCATAGGGACCGACGGGAGGGATAGATGACTTTTGATTTTGCAAACCAAGATGTACTGTTCAACACTGATACAATAAGAGGAAAGAGAATCTAAATTCAGGTTCAAAGGGGCATCCTCTGATTCGAGGAAGAACAATGCTACAGAACTATTCATAACCCCTTAGTCGAATTGAACAAACCAGCTTTAGCATAGGACAAAAACACCCAAACATTTGTCCTCAAAATGGAACTGAGTTATACGAATGTGTCCTAAACACTACTTAGATGGTCATGAATGTTGATCTAAGGTTAGGAAAAGTACAACCATAGAGCTCCAAACGAGGCTGTTAGATTTTTGAGTGGTCAGACTAAAATAATCTTCTCGCTAGTGAGTTCGTCTCAACTACACTCGTGCTTCTATCACTTTTACAGTAACGGTTATACTATCCACCATGTATTGCCAATAATTAGTTTGGTACTTAAATGTTAATTTCATCGATTAGGAAACTGGGAAAACATGGAAACATGTACTTATCAGAAACGATGTTGTCGGCGGAAGGAACAATGGGTAAATTTTTCATTTTGCAAACCGGAACCTTTCTCAATGCAGCCCGCAATTAATTTGTGGAAACTTTTGTTTCCCTGTCGTTGTTCGGGCAAGTGAAAACCGACTCCCCTAAATTTGATCCTCTCGGCTGTTTGGGTCTTGGGTCGCTGAATGCTATTTTGATCGAGCTTCTGGATGAAGAAAGCTTCATAATAATAATCACTGAGTAGGAAATTTCCCCCAAGAAATAACTACAATGCAGTTTACACTTCACATCAGTGACATAAACGACTACAAAACAAACATACTACATCTATTTAGAAAAAAGATTCCCCCTGATAATTCTTAGACCTTACCTCACTTTCAAACTGACCTGTGTTGCTAACCTTTCTTTGGCGTTGACAGTTTCCGAGAGCTTGGCTTCGGTCTCAGCCAGACGAGCTTGACTACGGGCCAAGGATTCAGTTAGATTACGTATTCTGTCTGCTGCCTCAGCTTCAATTGCACTGGCCTGTTTGCTCTCTCGTTTTTGTGTGGCTTGTGCTTGAGCTTCGGCCTCGCGCATATTAACCTCAAGGTTGCCGCAGACAGACTGAATGTTACGTATATATCGAGCAAATTCAGTGCGCACCTGAGTCAAGAGATAAAACGGAAAATTCCGTGTACATCTTATTTAAGTGCGGCAATGGATTTCCATATTAGTACATGTGTATGGTTATTTGAAAGATAACTAGTACACTGAATGCACTATGCCCTGCTGTCCTCTAAGTGGTATTGGCTCCAGCTTTGAACAGAAAATCATTGTGCACATAGCACATTCTAGTGTCTCCTACTGCTAGTTGGCCCAATTTCTACGAAAAAAAGACTATTGTTGGTACGAATTCATAATATCTAGTCAGATTTCTCGGTTTATCAGCCGATGCCTAAGCATAATAACTTATCTTCTTGTGAAACGCGTGGATTGCGCCAAATACTGAACTGACTCCGAAAGCCAGTAAGTTCATCAGCGACAACGCACTCCTAAAGTAGCCATATAACCAATCTCATAATTTGCATTCGTCAACATATTGAGTGGTATCCATCCGGGGACTTAAATTACTTCTGCTCACCTAAGGAATCAGGTTGGAAAGCACATAATTTGACGAATCCAAACAACAAGTATAGGAAGCAATTCAAGAGAGATGATTATTAAGCTTGATTGAGAAAAGGCTACCCGCGCACTGTCTTAGAGTAGGCTTCAGTAGTGATACGCACAATAACATGACCAACAACCGTTCAGGTCGCATGGTTTACTGACATCGTTGGATTGGTGAACCAAGATAACTACCCATATCAACCGCTAACAGTAAAACTGGTCATCTAGCCAGTAACTACAACGGCTGAACTGGTGCAAGAAACACCGAATATTCTTTTTAATTTTTTTATCTCCTAATGCTCGTGAGGATAGTTCTGTTTCAGACTGCCACAGTTTTTTTAACAGCATTGGTTGGTTCAACAATACGGTCCGAATTATCAGTGTTTTAATAGTAAATGATGACGAACACCAATGGTTGTGTTTGTGAATTTCACGTTTTAAAGTAAACGATCCACTGATCTCCATTTTTAACTTTTTGTGTATTCCTAAGCTAATAGCTTGATGCTGAAAGAAAAGTGCATGGAACAATGTGATACAT
The DNA here is from genome assembly GCA_008360955.1 of Fasciolopsis buskii. Taxonomy (NCBI): domain Eukaryota; kingdom Metazoa; phylum Platyhelminthes; class Trematoda; order Plagiorchiida; family Fasciolidae; genus Fasciolopsis; species Fasciolopsis buskii. Next base: position 184,916 of record LUCM01000660.1, on the reverse strand, counting down.
AAACGAACGGGAGTGAAAAGACTCGTACGACGTTCCCCATTACTAGATTTATGGTGATTATGTATAAAATCTTAGGTGATTGTGTGTTTCTATCCGGTTTCATCTTACCAATAGCTCAAAGGACTGAATAAAATTAAAAGATTATAGTTGATTTTATCCATCTCAAGTTCACGTTCTATTTCTCTATTCTTTCACTAAATTGATTTATGTTTTCGACGCATCTCATTCTGAGACCGATTTTGCTCTGCTGATCCGCGTTAAATGTCCCATCTGACGTGCGTACCACTGGGCAAGCTGGTATTTTCCCCTAGCATCTGGATCACAATTCCGCTTTTTACTTTGTCCAAGACAGGGCGGTTCCCAAATATTCTCTTGCCTTATCAAATGCAGGGTGTCTCTCCATAGCCTGCTTGCGTACAGCAAATTGTTTGATGCCGGCGTTTCGTTTGACCTTGTTTTAGCCAAACGCACGTTGTTCTACCCGGAAGCGGTGTACCGTTCACCCGCGCTACGAGACACTTTTGGTTTCTCGTTCTCGTGATTACCCCACTTTGTTGGTATGCGTTTCCAGTTCCGTTCTGGTTAGAACAGAAAGCTGCGCGATTAAATTTCAAGCATTTCTAAAGGCCAATGGCGCCCTGATACCAAAATGCCATTGTTGCTAAGCTTCTTTGCATTTTTCAAATAACTACTTCTATCCAACTTTTCTAAGGCCTTATTCGCTTTCTTTTATACCCACAAAATAATGTACGTGACACAAGAGACACAAAATTAAGATTTTTACGTTGTAAAGGTGCGCTTATTTTTAGTCATTCGCTGACAAATATTGTCTGTTTTCTCCTGATTCCCCTGCAAGTCTCGTGTATTACAAATCCTGATTGCAGACATTGCCGGCACATGAATAAAATTGTTCACCGGTCATTTTCATATTGGTTTCATTCTCAACTGAGTAGTATAAATGAATAAGAAAAAAGAACTTAGTTTATTTTATAGTTGCAAATTGTTACATATCTTTCTTTGTGTCAACGAAGTGAAAACGAGCGAAGATTCTTTACTTTTTGGCAGCAACTGCGACCAACTCTCAATCTGAGGCTAATTTTTTTCGTTAATTCTGTTTAGCATGAAAAAGTCATAAAGTACATAATGAGAGTAAGTAAAGATTTTTTTTAGGATAAAGCTGGAAGCCACCAATTGGCAAGAAGTTTCGAATCCATGAACCTGTTGGTAGCAAAAACCGGATCGCAAGTTTATCCACTGGAAGTATGCGCAAAGCAACCAACTTGATTTCATAGAACCATATCCAACACCGCACGGTTTCATAACAGCGATTAGTACGCAGTGACGAAAAACGCTGCTCATGGCAAAATGGGTGTCATCATGCCTCGTTTATCACAGTACTGTGTGAAATCGTATGTGCTTATAACCGAACTTGTGGATCACGTACATGATAGAAGTCGTAGCTCAGTTTCATAGTGCAATTGGTGAACAGACAAAAAATCATCGCAGTATATTTTCCTTTATATATATTCACATATTTTAAATCGACTTAAAAATAGGCATGGTGTCAACGCAATAACCATTTAAATGAAATTATACAAAAAATGGATGCAAGATAGAAAGATATGAAATCCCAAGATAATAAGTTTCGTTTTTGTATTTACACGGTGCATATTCTGTGATATTTTGCTTCGCTTTTGCTTTTCTGAGGGATGCAAATTCAGCAGACGGGTCACACAACACTCGTCTCACTGACTTCTAGTCTGAGCCATGTCTCTCATCGTCTCCAATCAAGGACAATAATCAGCTTTGGACTCCAATCAGGTAAACGGGAAACGACAACCGACTCTAAAGTCGAAGCTAACAACTTTACGTTCCTACACCAAGTTACATCCTGACGCCACATTGCTTCCCCTAGCCCTGCTCAGTACGTGCAAAAGGACCAGAATAAGGTGGATGTTAGGCTGGTCTACGCAATACTTTTCCCGGGTGATACACGTCGATTTTCTTGGTAAGAGGATGATTATCTACACCTAACATCACGACACTTAGAAATTGACCACCTCATGTTCACACCACACTTGAACAATGTTTCGGAAACATTGTTATTCGAATCCAGAAGGTTTCCGGGAATTCCTGACTATGAGACGATAACTCTTGCAACCATAAAGCAGAACACTAGAAACTATGGCAGTGTACATCCTTCTCTTGATAGAAAACCATTTAACTTGGCCATGCTCCAACTATCTCCGGCTTGTGAAAGCTTCTGTGACTTTCGCGGTTCGTAATCCAACCTTTTCCCCAACGCCCCCAACTAATTCTAACCATACCTTTGAAGTACTTAAGTTTATTGATTAAGTCCAATTCAGCAAGAAGAGCGCACGTAAGAACAGGATACTGTCAGTCTTGAAGAATCACCTTGAGGTTTGAGGGTGCAGTGCACATTGCAACTGGGTACCTCAGTTTCAAAGCGGTCCAACGCGTGTTGAATTACTTGTATCGCCTTTCAGCAAGGAACCATCACCAGCATATTCCCCCGTCAAATCTCTGTTCCCTCGGGTTTCTACCCAAACGTACAATAGAGCAGATAAAAAAAGTTCTAAATAACATCCTCTTTGATAAGGTTCAAAAGAAATCGAGATATTGGGAAGCTTTCGTGTACTTCACTGGATACGACGAGTGTTAGCAAAAGCTGGCCCCGGGGCCTAACTCAACCTAAGGTATGACGGAAAGCTCTTTGCGAACGGACGCATACTTATCGTGCACATCAATCTCCAACAAAATCACAGTGCATACCTATCAACGAAGCCAAAGACTGTGCGAATGCCTAAGAGCACAATGACTGTTGACCTTTGGAAAGCAATAGTGTTCTATAAATGACGAGGAGTGAAGCTTTGATCGACGCATCCACGACCGGTGCGCAATCGAGCCGGTTCATTTGAGACTGCCCCTTAAACCTGTTGTACAAACTGCGAATAATGACGGAAGCTAGCAGCTTTAAGATAATGAGGTTGGGCTAAAACCGTTGCAATTAGCGCAGTCACCGTGAGAGTCCTTCTCAAAGATGGGGACAGAAATTGATTCTCCCACTGAGGAACGGACTCGCTTGGAATACCAGACCTTTTAGATCAAAAATTGAGGTTCTCTGACAAGTTCCATTTCTGTCTTTAAATAGAGCTAGGGAAATTCTTCGAATCCCAGCCATTGGCGACTTTCTTAGGCTTTGGTTTCTTCTTTTACCTCCGACTTAGAAGGTGGAACAGTTGAAGCAGACCCGGAGACGCGTGTCCGATTAGAAATGGGTGCTAATGTTGAACACTACTGAATTATTTTAATGTGCCCAATCCAACATACAAAACGTTGCTGCTCATTGTGGATAAGCGAAACCTAGCTTAACAAGTCGTCTCGCTCACACCCACTGGTTTTCTACCCCTAATTCGAATGAGATGAGACAGATAGCGGGAATTTTTCATGGTAGCAACGTGTCCCATATCTGTTGCACGATGGGACTTCCGAATCTCGTGATCCATAAATAAGCTTGCGATGAGTTCACGTTTCATGTTGAGTCGTACTTTGCGTCAGTGGGATGCATAGAATTATCAGAAATCCAAGCGAATTCATTTCCGGTTCTGATTGAAAGCAAGCGATGATAATTGTAAGTGAATTAAAACGAGGCAAATTTATAGGCTGCAATAATTATGCAAATGATTTAAACTGATCCGTACCTAATATGAGACACATGTGTATGGATTAGGAGTTTTCCACTCCCACCCATGCAGGCGCATTTTGTTTACATCATTGAATTACCGTGAACTCATGCTTTATTTCCGAATGCTGGGCTTAGCTACTTCACGATAGCATTCAGCGAATCGACGTTAGCGGACCCAACATTCGTACACACGGCCACCGACTCAAATGAGATCGGTGAATTAAAAGTAAATAATCATCTTAACAACATGAATAGAGCAGTCTGCAGAATCGTCTATCAGGAAGACAAACTACCCGCTGATCTTCAACTAGTCTGTAGGACTTCTGGTAAACAACGTGATATTTATTTACTGTGAACTAGATAGAAATGTCAACTCCCTAACTGTGAGTGAACAAGTCCAGATCAGCTTTACCTTATATACCATGGCACTTTTGAACTACTGCTTCAACTGCATTTGGGGCGTCCTCAACATTGACATTGAAAATGCACTGCAGGTAGCCAGACGAAATACTATCTCATACGCTCCATCTCGTTTAAAATTTAGTTAATGATTAGTTTCAAAAGTTTGACCCTTGGTGTAACTCACAATAGTGCACGCTTGAAGGCGATTCTATTAAGACGTCCATGTTTGGTGTATAAACTACATATGCAGAATTGGATAGGGAAGTCAATATAATGGTGTCTATAAATCCACAAAGTACCAGATATCTTAACTGAAAAGAGAATGCCGGTCACCCCTCAAGACCAATTGGTCATGAACAATGTAATTATATGTTTTCCAGCATTATCCGACCTTTTTATTAGTGGTGTTTTAAGGGACCTTCGGTTATATTTGAAGTGTGGGTGTTTGCAGATCGTCTTTATCCTTAGGTCCAACCACTCAGGTGATTCCGTGATAAAGTGGACCTCTTGACCCATCGTATGTTTACCCCTCTTGTCTCTTGTTTTAATTACGTTGATTACCAAGGCATAGCACTCAGAAGATCACCCTGAATTATGGCTAACCAGTGCTAGAAGCATAGATCCAGCAAACGAATCTTAAATGACCAGAAATAATAATTCCGATAAGATAGCCATGTCCGGACACATTTGTTGCGCATTCGAATATTTGCACTGGCGACCAGTTTGCTGTTCAACATCCTAAAGTAAACCACACATTTCTGCCCAGAAAACCTGTAAACTTTATCGGTGATAAACAAAGTAACTCGACGAAAAGTTAGAAAAGATCAGTGAAGCACTTTGAAGTACTTGACTAAATCGTATACAAACGTCCTCAAGTTAGTATAGTAAATGCAACTTCCGTGACCACTAATTAAACCCTATTGTCCGTAAAAATGACTCCATTCATCCGCCTTAATTAACGCAACCGGACGAGTCGTTCAACCGACTTCCCTTTTTAGCTTGCGTTCGCGAAGCAAAACAACGCTGAAACAGTTGGATCGACTTCTATGGGTGTTTCCCAAAATGTCAGCAGGAGTGAATTGTCCAGTGTTATTTTGATGCTGCATGTCTAGCGGGGATCTAGGTAATTGCGATTAATTGTTTACCTATAACGCATTCGATTTGTGCATCGACTGTAACTGGATTGTTTTACAAATGTTTTAGAATTCCTAGAAATGCAGACGATGAATGCATTTTGACAAAACAAATGTCCCTCTTTAAGAAAAACTAATTGCAAGCATATCCGTGATGTTGGCTTAAATTCAAGCAAAATATACAACATCAACGAACTGTGGAAAAAATCAATCGATACATGAACCAGTGCATCGTCATTCCTCCGTCAGCAGTCACAACAGCTTTGGGTTTTGTCGTGTGCTGCCTACTAGCCGCTCGACAAACACTAAGGATCCTTAGACTTAAACTATTTCGAAACACTTTACAAACTGAAAATCTCGACAATTTATTTATACCTTTTTCAAAGAATAATCCTATTTTTTCCAAGAGTATACAGATCTAGGATCCTACGCGGCTAGATAAGAAAGCTCCTATCGCCAGTGTTCCTGTGACGACTGGGATGTGTAAGCTTGTAGTTTGTATTTCTGACAAGTAGCCGCGTCCCCTGGAAGATTTCCTTTGTCTTGTACTTGCCAGATAAGGTACTTAATTTCGATCGTGTTCCTGCTTTTAAATCCATCTTCTTAAACCTTTGTCAACCTTCAGTATCTCGTCAACGGAATGCGCAGATATTCCTGTTTCTGTAAAATGCTCTTTTCCAATAAACCGATCATTTTCGTTCGAGGCAACCTAGTTCTTGTTTGTACAAATTCTAATTGTCATTCAACCAAAATCGCAGAGGCAAACGTGTCATCAACTGAGTTTCAGTGATTCCAAATTACGTCGCATGTTTTCTGAACACCAATGCCAAAGAGTGGAAGATACCAGATATCGGAGAATTGAAAAATATCGATCTACTTGGATAAGCTGATTTATCCACATATGACACCGACAGCAGCTTGGCCAACTTACAAGAGTATAACTGTGACAACTGGGTGTCAGCCTACTTACGAAGACTGACGAGAATTCAGCGCCTGATAGGAGGGCCCTTTATTTTAGCGTTGTTTTCATAAATGAAATTAACTGACTGCAGGCTCCTACTATTAAAATACAGTATCCAGATTGAAGTTGTGTGGAGAAGAGTAAAAATAATATTCGTTAATGGACTTCAAACAAGGTAAAATCCCACTTTTCTCCCTAACTCAATGGAACTGAGAAAAGCCTACTTTCGACCTTGACATCCAATTCGCGTCGCATGAATTGGGTAACTTCTGAATCACCTTGAGCGTGGAGGGCTGTCGTCGCGGCGACAAGCGTAAAGCAGCTTCAGGCGGTCTCACTATTGACCTCCAAAAACTGCGCAAAATCTTTTCCAAAAGTTTACTTTAGGTTTTACAGTCATCAATCTCGAATGATTAGATTCTGCCTTTGTTCTGCTCAAAAATGGATTCATTTGAAAACATTAATTAACTCGCATGTTTGATCTCAATAGCCAGTAGCTAGTGACCCGAGAAAAATTTAAGGGAACGATCAACTCTTTATGATACCTTCTTTTAGGTCGTCCCGTTCGGCAGTTACATATGCACTGACAATATTTTGGAATAATGAAATAAAGAACACCTATAAAAATTGGGGATGGGCCCATCATTTTCAGTATTTTTCATCCTTACAGCTACATTTATTTAATTTGTACCTGTGTCAAATCGCGATCTGTCTGTTGTCTCAAGTCACCGAACTGTCGCCGAAGTCCGACGACTGTGCGCCAGAGAGCCAACAGTCGACTGTGTTCTGCGGCAAAGTAGTCATTGAACGCGTTTTCCTCCTCTCGCCATTCGGTTTCACGTTTGTCCAGTTGTTGTGCCGCATGCCGCCAGGCCAGAGTTAGTCGAGCCACATCCTGGCTCAAACCTTGGTTGGCTTGTATGGCCTGATCCAGTTGATCACGTAACATTTCGTTTGCCCGTGCTAAGTCGTTAGCTCTGGAAAAGTTTCAATGGAATTGTTTGTCCAAATAGTAATGAATTTGCTCAAATCTTAGTTTCGTCCAATAATACTTTTCTGACGTGTTACGGCATAGGACCCTAGTAAAGTGTCGCTAAGGGAATCGCGAAAGGTGAATTCCCGTGACCATTCGTATCTACTGAGAGATCTGCTTACCCGCAACAGCGTTGTCACTTCTCATCTAGTGTCTGCTGCTGAACTGCTCCGAGCCTTTCCCCGGCAAATTTCATTGCTATGTTGAGAGTGGCTGAGAATACATTCCAGGCAAATGACTGGACTTTTATAAAACTGATAGCCTAATGTGAACCGTACACTCAAACCACCGACAATCACGTTAAATAAGTTAGTGACAGCAACAAAACCTAAAATGAGTCTGCCATAGTTACTATTAGGTCTTTCGAAGTAGTGATCATTCAGTGACAGCAGTCACGTGGAATCGTTAATCCAGCGTGCCACTAAAAGTAGGTTTAGTAAAGATAAAAGTCTGGTGTAGACTGGCGCCAGCCTCATTTATATGAACATGGTTAATTAGTTGAATGTATTTTGAGCAAAAGAAAATTGAGCTATTTTGCTTCCTGGCTTCCTAAAAAACGGAGAATGTTCAGTAATAAATTTCGCCAAAGGCGGTGGTTTTATTAAACCCATAGGCTTCCCTTTATGGAATCGATTTGAACAGAAATTGGAATTTCACTTACGTTGAGTAGAACTGACGGCATTTTTGAATTAGATGGACTCAGTTTCAATAGTACAATTCGCCCAGCTACTGCTTATTTTCTTGATAGAATGACTCAGTAAGGCAGGGATCGACGAGCAAAACTGTGCAAAGGATTCCGGTCTATTGATCAACCTACCTTTGTTGTTCTTCTTGTAACTTAGCCAGTGTATTCTCTACATCGTACGAACGTTCTTGCTCGAGCAGTCTGGCACGGGCTTCCGATGCGTCGATTCGACTGTTCAGGTTCTCCGTTGTTGTTCGAAGCTATCAAAGGATAATGGAAGCCAATTAGACATTTTTCGCCTAATTAAATGGAGACAACAAAACATCAAACTGTCAACTTGACAACAATAATAGTGTTCCAAGCTCGGGTATGCGTTCAGCAGCAAGTAAATTTTGTTCGTCTGTATGTGGTTATCCATACGTAAAGAGTTAAAATGTGGTAAATTCACAAGTAAAGCTCCTAATTTCAGGAATTTTTGAGAAGAAAAATGAATAAACAGTGCAAATAAAAGAAGGTAAGTGCAATGGGTTCATCAAGGGTGACATTCTAATGGGAAATTGACAGTTTCTCATAGGCTGGAGGCAAGAAGTTTTGTGGTAATTTTATGATTCCCGCACAAACCCATCTAGACTAGTACGTACGGAACGATGAGACTTCAGCTGGACATTTTTTCCAGACCCGTGATCCATTGATAACTTTTGAGCGGGTATTTTCGACTGCGAATCATTCCAAAATCTATGGTAAATCCGAGCTAATCGTGAAACTCAGCCTTCTGGATAAAACTACGAGCTATATTTTCCAGAACACCATTTTGGTGCGAGAGAGAGAGAGAGGGTGACTTAGGTGTACCAGACTGGATGTTTGTTTTAAACTTCTCTCTCAACTAATTCAACCAATGATGTTCTACTCTCCTTTGGCTATTGCCGATTCGTTTTTTTACATGCACTTATATTTCTGTTTTGAAAGCTTCAGATCAATGCATTTAAAGTCGTCGCATGGTGTCCGTTACATTTGCTCTATCTTAGTTGGAGGATAATCACTTACTTATTTGGAAGTAAATAATACAAACAACAGTTCGGATTTTTAGTTGCGTTCTCATAGAAGTACGGTCTCCCCAGTCAATTTTTCCGCACCATTCCTCGAAGGCAAACCCCAGGGGATGGGTGAAGATCACGAAGTAGAAAATGAATAGAATAATTTCCGCCTCCCTCATCTATTGTACGAAAGCTAGCCGATGGAGTTATTCAGGTAGGTCGGGTTAATCGTCCTGTTTATCATTTGCAATGTTCTTCTATTAGGTGATCAGAGGCCGTAAACGGTATGGATAAATGATTCAATAGAATTGTGTTAGGCTGAGCGGTTCTATCGTTTACTGTTTCAGTAGTTTCTAAGCATCGAGGCTTTTCCATAAAGTATCAGCACCAATCAAATTACTTCAGTTACTTGAGTTCCTGTTTGGCTTTATTGAAAATAGTCACTGGAACAGATTTGTACGATAAATAGTGATCAGTGAAGTGAAATAAAAAGAAACTTGTCATAGCTTCCAGAACGAAAAGCAGTACTGGGTAGCGGGTCACGCCCTGGTAACAGCAGATTGCTGTCTACCAACTGATAAACAACGGTAGATAAATTTCTAATTGAATGCAAGGAAAGCCTGTTAATCACAAGTTCTGTTTATTTTGAGGACTTTGGACCACTAGATGTTTGATTCGTTGCAGATTTACTTTCTCAGGACACCAGTTACGTAACCTTGCGGCTCGACTTACCAAATTAGATTGAGGAAATCTTTAACTTGACTACCGGATCTAAAATTTCGACCAGATTACATTTGGATATTTGGATATTAATCATAAGTAGATGTAATGTATGAGCAGGAGAATTCAACCTCATGAAACAGTCTCTAATTTCGATAAGACGGCTTTACGTTTTTCCAGAGTCGATTTGCATTTTCCATTAAGGCAAAGGACTACACCGTAGAACGTCACCGGTTAAAGTGCCGACAAACAAAGAAACAAACACAGGGATATACAACATGAAATGCATGCAAATAAGAAGTTGGCGCACAAAACGACAAAAATAGGTTGACTACATATAGCCAGCATATCTTACCACTTTGTCTGATGTTTCTAATTCCGATTTTAGTTGCTCCACTTCTAACTCCAGGTCAGAAGTTCGTTTTTTATATTGCAAAACCTGACGGTGAACATTATTGTTATATAGTATGAAATTCAACACAAGCTGTGCTAAATATCTGATCGAGACTTTAATTGGTTATTGTGGTCAATCATTAAATAAAAAACGACAGTCAAGAATTATCCCATTCCTAAAAGGGCTCAGATTGAATAACCTACCCAACAGTGGAAAAACTAACCGCAGCAATCGGTTAATTTGTTTGAGACCCAAGGGATGTCCGCTTTTTTTCAAGGCAAGCGCACTGGCGTTTCAAAATTTAATTTGAAACATTTCTTAAACTTCCGTTCTAAGGGATAGAGGCGTGTGTTTCGGGGTTCCGCTCGACGACAGTTTATTTGGATCTTAAATGTGCCATTATTATTCGCTGAGACAACGTGAAAGCCAAGCGCATCTACCAGGAATCTATGAAAACCACCGAAATGGGATAGACCTTATTACCATCTTCATATGCAGTAGGAGTGGTTTCATTCACAATGTGCCTGTGAACCTATGCTTGACTTCTTTAAATCCAGTTTTAATCAGACGGGTTCGTTCATTTCCAGCATAATTTATGCTATCTGTTACTAATCGCACTCACCTCCGCAGGGATGTCAATACAGTCTTTGTTGCTGCCATGAGACCTTTTAAGAAAGTGACGATCTCTACATGATTCATTTTACACTTAGTGTAACACCACCTTGAGAACAGTTCCATTTGCATCACGATGTCTGTCTTATCCTTTCATGGGAATCAGGCCATCGCAAAAGTAGTTCCATGAAGACATTAAATGATTATAAAATTTGCCGCATAATAAAGCACAAACCTGAGTACCAATTGCTGCTCAGCTAGAAACGCATGTTCAAAATAGACAGTGCCCTGTTAGTTCCCCCAGTGGATTCGCTCACCTTACTCTGCAGTTTTTGGATCAACTGAGCCTGTTTTTGTTGTCCATCTTGATAAGCGGCTAATTTGCGTCGGTAGCTTGTCGTATCGTCATCAGCGCGAGATCGCACGTCAGCCGCACTGCTACTTTCTTTGGAGTCTGGACGAATGAACGAGTAGTAGGCTGATGAAGACGTACCAGGAATCCCAACGGGATCTTGACCTTCGTTTGTCTTTGTGCTACAGATAGCTTCAAACTGAGCGGGCTCCATTCCGGCCAGATGAAAGAAACGATCCAAGCTAATTTCATCACTTGGTCCAGCCTGAGCTTGCAGAGTATCCTGGGCATAGTTAGAAAACGACGTTAAATGCATTATCAGCCTTAACGCGGGTAAATTTTTCAGCAAACTAAAAAGAGACCGTTAACAATCTATTTTAAGCAGAATGACGATAAACGTTGCAAGAGAAAATATTGCTATGGAATTCTGGACTTGAAAAAGACAGGGCTGGCATACTTTAAGTACATTCACAAAACTGGAATTTCATGGATAGAAGAAAAGCCGCTGGTTTTAAGGCTAACAAGGCCTTGTGACAGAATAATGCAACAAAAGTGGAAGGAACAAACGAACGAACAGAAAATTAAAAAACGCCAAACAGGAAGCCAATGGGGGACAATCACAGTCATTTGTTCGGACGCTGCTGCTGTCTCGTAGCAGAACTAGGAAATTATTATTTTAAACAACTACGAAGTCAACCCATTGTTTTCGAGCCTACTGAATTGTCACCTTTCTTTAGCACAATGCTGACCACAGAAAAAATGGTGACTTTTCTGTTGGTGATTTAACATTCACTAGTCAGCAACAGCTGGTTTGAAATGGTCATTGGTGATGTCTGGAAGATATAAGCCTAATTTTGTTCTTGTCCACAGATCTTCTGTCCATACCGTTTGCTTCTCATGACTCATCTCACTGGCTTGCCAGAGGCTTTCAATGTGTCACGAATTTGTTTGGACGTCCTAGATTCAGAAACTCAGAAAGAAAGGCACTGTATTTATTTTGTGATCACAAAATGAAGAATTCTTCAATTTTGGTACCTTCCATCTTGTAAACTGAGAAGTATTGTTCGAAGCGTCTCCCTTCACAAAACGGAAGCTGTCAATGAGAATAACATAGGTTTACGAAAGCTCACGGATTTCACTGTTAAAATCGTTTATCAGGTATGTATGTATGGTCGGAAGTTCAGTTATAGTTCATATGCGTATTCTTTATCTGCATTGTCAGCAGAATCTAATACTGCATGTCAGAGATACCAATGGATAACTCACTAGAATCTCATTTGAATCTTTAGGAGCGTGAATGGATGATAAGTCCTTTTAAGAATCCCATGGTGATTCGTCGGAGGATTTCCGTCAGTCAAGCAAGGTTTACCTTCAGAAAGGAGACACAAGGCCCAAAAGTATTTGCTTTTTCTTCTCAGTAGTAAGTTTCGAATACGGATGGATGGGAAATTTTGTTCATCCATGCGTGTGCGAAACATACTACTGAGAGGAAAAACCAGTGAATATCCTTCGCATGACAGACTGTGGGACAATCGCACTGGAGACCTACTGAGATTTTTTGCCGTCTCTCCTAAAATGACCATAGAAATGACAGCACGGCCCAGATTGTTCATATGCTGAATAGACGAAGAGGAGCCTTGGTGAGTTAAAGAAAAGATCTATATATATTTGGAAGTTTACAAATTCAGTGCTCATTAATATACTTGCCTGTTGTCCAGATGTTCAACAACATCTTTGGGCCTTTTTACCACACTAATAGCTCATCTGTCGTTTAGTAGTCTTCGGGCATCGTTTAGTGTTTACACAGCTTTTTCAGCAGTTCTGGCCTGGGGTAGCATACGCACATACTTTGGGACAAAAGAGACAACAAACGGACATGGTAAGTTCACGCGGCACCACTCAATCAAGCACCGAGGTAGTTTAATGTGCGCTTCCTCAGCAACGAAACTGAATCTAGTGAACGGTAGTTCGAGGATACTCTACGACAGCCAGAGTTTATCAACTGAAGAAGAAACTTCTGCATGTCAGCAGTGGTATGAAATGATGCACGCGATTTCTGCTAACTCTGAGCGAAAATTCTGATCAACACTACAACAGTGACAGCAACGAGACAAAAAAGGAAACCCGATTAATTAATTCAAAATGTACATTTGTCGTTAAGTAAGGACCCAAATTAGGAAGAAAACATTTCTGTCTGTTCCGAAATTCTTAGCTACTTTCGGGTGGGTCACGAAGCGATGATTATTCTGGTAGTTAGAAACTGACGAACAGCCGTAACAAAAAGACAAGGAAATTAATTTTTTCATTGAAGGATTTGAGCCAAGTTTTGCCAGTACATTTCGCTTGAAACGTTAGGCGTTCACCTGGATGCAGTCTACCCAGTTGCTGAGGTTATAATTACGCTGTGGAGGTCACTGAACTGGTCACCAGGACGGATAGGTAACAAACATGTCTGGACATGACAGTGCGGGAAAACAATTGTTTTATGCAGATTGGGTGGGTAGAGAAGTGTTGTTTGATTTTTGTGTGCTTCATGCCCTGCATCCTGAAGTTACTGGTGTAAAATACCACGCCCATTGTTTGAACTCTTGACAACGACGAAGGTGGCTGCCTACGCAAGTAGAACATTCGAGGTCGGTAAAATGACGTACCAGTTAGATAGGTGGTTTGTCTATAAAATTACTCATTGTACATTATCTCCAATCAATTCACCAGTAGAAAGGATCAATTCAGTTCGTAAGCCCACGGGGTGGTAACAACCGAATAACTCGAAGATTTTAGCCAAAACAAGAAATTAGTAAATAAATACCGCTGCAAATAATAATCTTTTATATCCGGACCAAACGACGTAAGGAGTGTATCGAAAAATCGATGCGCCATGTATTGGTTTTTATCATTCACAATAATAATCTTTTATATTTTTGCATGTTTTCTTTGTGATACAAAACCATAAATGCTTCCCGAAAACGTCATCTCACCCACTAAAATGTTGCCCGTGCTTGAAGGAGTGCACTGACCAGCCTTGGGAAAACTCGAGCTGTCGACACTCCGGCTTGCAAACCCATATATTGGCCGCATGACCTAGGTAAACCAAATAAGACAAACGAACATTGCTTCCATGCATTTCCTTTGCCTACTGAAACACGTATCCTAAAAACCAGCTTCACATTAAAGACTTGGAGTGGGTCGGTTGGAAAAAATTGGCCCGGCATTCTGCATAGGATTTTGGGGGAAACGAATATGACTTATTGTCAGGAATAACGATCTCTGTACAAGAAGACTATTCCGTATGAAAACAATCATTAAGCGAGCTTTCTACTCTTTATATCTAAGTTAGCTTCGTCGAGTAGAGCGATCTTTAATTATTATACTTCTGAGGTAAGTCACATTTTAAGGGCCAAGGGGGCAGAATAAAAACGAAATAATCCATAATGTTTTAAACACTCTTGGCGAATTTCATCTAAACCGAATATTCCAAAGCCAGTTAGGATGAATATGAATCACAAAATGTGCAGCAGAAAGTTATGTCAACCTATCAGTGTAATGTCCTCCACCCTTATCTCGCATCACTCACACAGTTTGCCATGAGCACTTTATCACAAGCTATTCGCCTGTCCCGGCTAGTGTACTCCGGCTCAAAGTGTTCTGCCATAGTGTAAACGGTTTCACCACTAACAAAATTGGCTTCATTATCATAATAAATAAGCACATGCACTCATGCTATATCAAGCATTTGTCTTTTTATTCATCAGTAAAAAGTTTGGTTGGCACCGAATTTTTCAGATTGGCCAACCGGCTATTCCGAAGGTTGCTGTTCCAGACCACGGCAAACCACGGCGACGCTGCAAACGGGACCATAAAGAGATAAAGCAGGGAGGGGCCTGTTTATTGTTGTTTGGACTGTGCAATTCCATACACATTTTTTGGAAAGGCCTGGTCGGAGTAGATTGAGTAAGTAGGGATTATGGAAGACCTTTGGGTTGATTTGTTTGGGACGCTAGGCCATTGCATGAAATTTTGAAATCGCCTACATTGAACGTTGAGACAAAATGGTTTTGATCTTGATGAACCTGGTTATCGGTGCACACGTTGGGAAAGAACAAAACGATGTGGACGGCATTTTTCCGTTGACGGAATTTATCCGGCGTGTGGCCTGTGGACCGTTATCATGTAAGTGATGATGACGGCTGACCCACGTACCGGGATTCGGCTCAAGGTAGGTTTTCTATTTCTTTACTTTCCAAGTCCATCAGGCCATCCTCATAGACCGATGAACTGAATTAAGCCGCAATATTCCATAACGGCTACTCATTAGCTTTATGTACTACTATGAACATTTTAGTCCTTCTTAATACCCCGATTGGTGGTTTAAAAATGAGCACCAATCTTTGGGAGCGGTCATGTACCCTTCGAGTGAACGTTGGACGAAAAATCACGTCCAGACGCAACGGTTTTGAACTCTTGATCAATCCCAGTCGATATACTTTAATAATTCTTCCCTGATTAGTGATGAACTTAAAACAGTTTTGCTTCAACTTCCTTTTTTCCTTTTGGCTTGATAGGTATTTGTTTAAGTACGGTTTTACATAACATAGGAAAACACTACGGGGTGTACCAAACAGAATACGGAATGAAGTGAGTTTCCAGAATAAATGTAGCAATGTTCAAAATAAATTCTATGCACAATCTCGCGAGATCAGAATCTAACAAACCGTTTACTATTTCTACAAACAACTGCATCTAGCATCTTTCACCCTAGACAGCGATATCTAGTATAAGATTTGAGACTTTTGTCAGAAGTCATCCTCGGTCTTATTCACCACCGCACAATGTGACATCTAGTCCTGAGTTTACTATTCTCCCTAACACTCGCTTGACTAAAGCTCACTCTAGAAATTTTGCCAAAATATCACTGCAAACTTGAAAAGATTGATGTGCAATAACTTGCTATTGATGGGGTGCTTTCATGAATAGTTTTCAAGTCTTTCACTAGCTTTGCTGATTTTCCAAGATTTGAAGCTCATGAATGTAATAGTTTACTTGCAACATGGTCACAATTTTCGTACCATGTATCTGGGAAAGTTGGACGAAACCGATTAGAATCTTTGTTTTCATCTGTTGACTAGTCCAATGGCAATGGTGAAAGCAAAGGCACAGAGCTGCCTGCAGTTTCAAAACGTCCAACTTCACGGCAACGAATGCAAAAATGATCACCAGCCGCATCTGGAAGTAACTTATTACCTCACGCTACTATTTTAGTGGATACAAAAGATATGAAATCTAGGGCTCACAGAAGTTTCATCACAGGCAATCTCATCATTCGTTTATCTAGTCTAGTTGACAACAATTTACAGGATATTATGCTATACTTACATCAATGGGCGCAAGCGAAGTTAATACTTTACAAATCCGGTCAGACAAACGACTGGTGGGTGAGTGAATGGAGATTTAGAATAGCCAAAGCCGTATTTTCAAGATAGACAGATAACTGAAGGGCCACACACCCATACGAAATAAGCGTTTTCTAGTTAAAAGCCCTTCTTTGTGCTATCCTGAAATAAACATGGTTGTTTTTACTTGCGAATACGGCACACTGGAAGGTTCATGAAAACATATGGTTTCCAAGTTTGGCAAACCGCTGTTTTGCCTTTTTTGGGATCTATGTTGGTGTCCGGTGTGACTTATGTCTTGTTAGTGTTGCTGCCATTCTGGCTGAGGCCGTGTAGACGGAATCTGTTACCTAATCCTACTGCAGTTAGTCTACACTGTTGTCATTTTAGCCGTTGATGTTGTTTTGATGATGGTGACCTTCTTGTTGGAGTTGCAGCACATATGATGCAGAATAGTCCTCATTTTGGGTGTGGCTATCTAATGGACTAAGAGAACCGGAACTTGGAATCGTTCAGGTGCGTAGCCTGGTCGTATGCCTCCGTACGTGTGTGTGAGAGAGACAGGGAGATAGTGCGTGTATGGGTGTATGGTTGCGTTGCTGCTCTCTGGCATACATCTGACTGTGCCACACTTAATGCAATTCTTGTTCGGTTCTTTACTCACTGTCTGCCTACAGACTCTACTCAACCGCAAATAAGCGGATCTGTGTGCACCTGATGGGTACCAGGGCGTGGGTTGCACGCTTATCACTCCGCCACTAACACGTACGCAAACAAGTTTTTGAAACGAAATCAGTGATAGGGATTTGAAGATTCAGATGAGCGTGGATACCTAGTGCTTCTCCGTGATGTACACATCGAACACCTCTGGCCGACTGATACGATGTTCAGTTTTGGTTGAATAGAATCGTATACATCATGCGGGGAAAACGCCCACAAACACACACACAGACAAACGCAAAAACGCGCGTATGAATTCCGATCCAAATCTGTCTCTCTCCTCCTGTTACGAAAGAAGCAATGGTGATCGAAATTGAGTCCAGAGAGGGCCGAGGTCTAGACATGGAGGAAAGTGTTATCTGACGAACCCTAGTTTGCGGTCGCCGGGATAAAAAAATTAATTTCGAAGTAGAATCGCATTTACTAAAACTAACAGACACATTCTCCGTTCATAGCCCTCCAAATCACACACACCCCCTGTTTTTGGTTCAGCTTAATGCATCGACTCACTTCATCCTAACCAGTAGATTTTTTTTACTGTCGACTGTAACATTTCAAAAACTACGTGTGACTCATCAACCCATTTCCAAGTGATCTCAACTAGAGCAGATCGGAAGTAATTTTCAGTGCTTTTTATATTGGGTGTCTGGGAAATACGAACTAAATTCACCAGCAAGGGATCGAGTTTGTCAGTGGGTTGATTCGCTACATTTAACTAATCATCAGGAAATCATCCACAGAGCTATTCCCCTCTTGTTATAGATCATCAGCAGTACATACTTCTCATCGTAGGAGTCAACTTCTATGTACACTGGTCTGGAGCCTTAGCAGATAAAAGTCAAATCATTTAGTATTGATGTTCTAGAGAACATTTAGCTCTAATCCCCTAGGTTTCCCGCTGATTTTCAATTTAATCCTTCATCTAGAGTTTGCTTGCCGGCTAGGGTTCGATGCTTATGTATTACTGCAGATGAAGCCTCTGTACGGATTCCCGTGGTGATTAGAATGCGGATTCTATATGATGAATTATCCCAATTGGTAAAATGCTGGTTATCGAATCAGCTAGACGTGTTTTACAGATATTTAGATTCATATGTCAGTGCATATACTTAGATACACTTAGATACATAGATACATGCATACATACATACATACATACATACATACATACATACATACATACATACATACATACATACATACAACCCAAGGTTTTACCTGCTAATCTCGTTAGAAACCCGGCTAATAACAAAGCGGTCAATAGGTAAACAACAGTTATGAGAGTATTGCAGTATGTACTGAAAAACGGCACCGTCAACAGGGATAGCAATTAGTTAACATTCGGTTATCGGAAGTGACCTCGAAAACTGCCTTAAGAAATGTTACTTAGGACAACGTTTGCTTCAGCCTAATTCGAAGATTGGCAGCAACGTCGCTTCAAGGACGGCAGCGAAGTGTGAACAATAGTATTGGTAAAACTCCTGAGGTATCAGTTTGGCTTGTGCAGCAGACTGTCAAGGATCGGGGTGAATTCATAATTGTACCAATATGTAAGAAATCACAGATGAATTGATCTCGTGTGCATCTCATCCAAATGCTCATGGGCATTTTTCCCCACCAATTATTTAGTACTCCCGAAATGTGCAACCGTGAGAATCAGGCCTGCTTCTGACCTGACCAGAATTATACCAAAAAGTCTTCACTCGGTTACAAGTTTTCGAGCAAAGGCACCAGTTCCGTTTGCCACGATCCTTTTTTATTAATGTGGAAGCGGCGTTCGACTCAAGTGATCGTGCAACTGAAGGGTGCACCAGAGAAACTCACTTCACTCTTGCAAAGTCTCTATGCGTATAGCCGATTTCTCGTCCGAGTTCACCACGAAAAGCGGTATTAAGTAGGACTGTCTTATTTCACTTTTTTCTCTCTCAATTTTGTCATTGGGGCGATAAAGGAAATCACCCCATCCTCTTGCAAGAATGGTGGCACTGATAGTTAATCAGACAAGAAACTGTCTGACTTAGAATGTATGGATGATGTTGTGCCACTGGGTGAGGGCCTAAGTAAGCCAAAAGTTTTCACGACCATTTTAGTGATTTCCTGTTTGGTGTTTATACCTTTGAAATGAAAATCCTGTCATAGGATTAGATTGGCCCATAGCCACACCTTGTTCTTGCAAAGGGTGACTTGGAAGAAGCAGAAAATTTAACCGACTTGAATGGTTGCACCTCACCGCATATCGGGCGAAGTACCTTCGCGTACACAGAAGACTTGACTGTAATTTGCGGTGTGGTGTCAGCACATCATCTGTTTATCGATAAGCTGTCGAGTTTATACACTAACAATTAGGCCAGTTCTAAAATACGGCTCCCAGTGTTCGGAGACTGTTGTACTCGCAGTAGTGATAAGTTCTGTTGAAAGAATTTCCCAAAAACTCAGAGATCAGGTGTAAGATGTTCTTCCCTAGAGTTCAGTCATTAGAAGAGGCACTGAATCTACCTAGATTAAGGTGGTTGGGTCAAATGTTCGCTGAACGCCTGCATTGCTGTATACTGTTCTCTGAAGCTGTTATTGACGGCCGGTCGATGACAAGAAAAAAACACTAAGGAGGCGCTAATCAGTAGATTAGCTGGTGCTGTTTCAGTAAGACTACCTAGTTGGGGTGCACGGAATCACCCCAAGCATCTTTTGAGTAGGCTGTGTTGTCGGATAGCAGCAAAAACAAGGTCAAAGTTGATGGTTGTAAAAATGACTGAACTATACGCATACAGTAAATCGTATATCGCGTTATTGTTCTCAATTCCCTCCGCAAACGATTGGAATCTGATACTGTTAACATACCGTATGTGATCCATATCACTCTATTCACTGCATCTCGTTAAAATCCTAAGCAAAACTTGTGGTCTCCGTCACACTTCATGATTTTAGGACGGATAGCAAATGCTTGATTGATTATTAGACGGAAAATCAGGGCATCGGAAGGCCCTGGAAAACACCAAAGCTCAACCGTAGCATAATTCCTTTTTGGCTAATGATCAACTTTGACGTCAGTAGATAATGGATCGCTATGTCTATTACTCAAGTCCCCGGTCAACACAGTTGTAGAGACATTGCAGTGACTGCAGAAATAAATCAACTACGCAAAAGCGCCTCGTGCGAAAGTCAGTTGGCAACGATGGACCGAATCACCCAGCCAATTAATGGACTAGTGAAGGTTGACCACTGAAAACCCGTGTGAAAGATTTATTTTTGAATTTTTAAGTGGAATTTTGTGTCTGCTAGTAGTAGGCGATAACAAAATGGAAATGGGATCGGTTGACGAAGGACGAGTCCATTGCGGAGCAGTCGCCTTTTCTGTCTTTCTGCGCTTCAGAACAGAAACCATTGTTCAGTTTCTCCAGTTACACAGAGTTCCCCTAAGTAGGCAACATCACGAATTACACGATGTTATATGGACTTGTACCAGATTCCATTTGGAGTTTTATAAAAGGTCTTTATTTCCGAGAGGTCTCCTGCTATCATTTATGTCAATAAACAGTGGTGTCACAATTTGAATGATAAACAATACAAATGTGTACAATTGTTAAAGGGTCGGAAGAATAAATTTTCAAATGACATTTGCAAGTTAAAATACGGTGCAATTTAGGAAACGCATGCTAACAAATGGAAACCGCCGTGCTTGCGCTCAACTTTTGACGAACGAAATGTATCAAAAATGTGATTGTGTCCAGAACTTATTATCTCTTATCATTTCAAACATTACCTAAAGGGACATGACGGAACACGGTCCGGACTGCAATCCATTCGAGTACTTTTACCACCGTCATCCGGGTGGGTTCATGTAATAGAGAGAACTCCCAATATCGAGTGGAAAATTCAGGCGTAATTAGGGACCCCAGTTATCATAAATTCGTCTATTTAGGCACTTGGTTGAAGTGAACCAGGCCTCCAATACGGAGTAATCTAAATGCGTTCTTTGCTGAGAGAATAAGACGTAACAATCAAAACTACATCTGAGCTCTATCATTAGCAATGCAAATATTTCGGTCGGTGCAACCATTTCGGTGCACTCGGGCTCAGGCTGTTTCTAATCCGGGTTGCTATGGTTAGATCAACTCGCGATAAGGGATGTGCATGAAGCATCGCGTGGCCTGGTGTGGTGTAGCAACGCATTTGATTATTTTGGGGACGTAGAAAAGGTCATTCATTACATGGCCAAAATTTGAAGACCAAGATGTCACGAAATAGCGGACAGAAGGTTCCTATCCCTAGAAAACCATGAGTGAAACCAATCAGTTGAGGTCCGTTTTACAACTCATTTTTTGTTTCGTTGGTGTATCTTTTGTACTCACCCCCAGTAGATAAATACGGGGGTCGAATAAGGTCAGCTGATATAACAGTTTTGGCTGAATAAATGAAAACTGAGCATCCCTAGTGATTTTCACCTCATAGTTGATTGGCTGTTTTCAAGTCGACTGAGCGTGATTTGTTTCTTTTTTGCGCATCCGGGACACAAAAGGAAGAGTAATTTGAAATCATCTGAAAACAGCGTGTCTGTACGAGTTAAGGTTTGTTTAATTTCGTTACTGACGGAATGAGCCTTATGCTGCGTGCATTACATGAACAAATGTTGTGAATTTTAGGTCAATCGCCTCAAGAACTCGTGAAACAGCTCGAGTAACAAACAAAGGCGGGTATTAAAATTGGGTGTGGCTGTTGGGACTGTTTATAAAGGGGAGATTACAAAACGACTAGTGAGAACAGAGTATATGGTCACTCACTTGGTTCATATTCTTTAGGAACGATACTTGGGTACTGTCAAAGCATATTTCACAAAGCTCTTACAGTAACTCCCAGGACAAAAAATATTTTGTGATCAATCTCTACCTGTGTATCGTAAAGATCAAAACAAATCACCTTTTTGGCATATTTCGTGATCCTGACCATAAGTTTGAGCGAAGAAATATGGTGTAATTTGTTTAGTGTGACTTAAACCACTGATAAATTGGATTTTTTTAACATGTGCACATTGCTCCATTGTTGTCAAAATTTAGTGACTGACAGTGTTCTTCTAAAATGTTTATGTAAGAATATGACCCAGTTGACTTATTCACACCCAACTTTATTTTTATCTCTGACAGTCATGCAGCTCATCGCTTGGACTGTTGTTCATTTGCTGCCTTCCCGTGATAGATTAAGTTAGCTGAAGTAACCTGTCGCGTAGAGTGAATAGATAATTTTGCAGGAACCCAAGGACTTCGACGTCTTAGATGCCACAGAAGACTGAAGAGAAAATAAAGAGCAGCCCCCTTCTGGCAGGCACTGCGGACAGCATTTTTCTGTTTCCGATATGCTTGTTTCCGTTCTTGTGATGTAAACCATCCGTACACTTGAATGACAGATAAAAACCATCAAACGCCATTAAACAATCACACTTAAGGTTTTCAAAAAATTTAGTCCAGACCGGAGATTTTCACACACACGCACGCACACACACACACACACGGCCAACTGTGCACCCATCTCTCCGGCACCGGTGTGACAGAACCCAGTGTGTCCAGTTAAACGAAAACATTTTAACTGATAAAAGTTTCGCCATTTTATGAAATGAACCCACACCCTTCTATGTGAACTCCCCAGCTCAGCCTAATAATAAGAATTCAGTTAGGCCTTTCTGAATCACCATTCATGCGAACAAGTTTGGCACGCCTGACGGGTAGTACGCTCCTAATGAAAACGGTAAGGAACTCAATTTACTACTTTCTTGGGAATGATGTAATGTTAATAAAACAGCCTTGTTGGTAGATGCAATGGGCCAATGTTTCGACTACCGTGGGTGGTTTCTCAGAAGACAAGTTTTACAAAATTTGATTGCAAAACTTGCCTTGAGAAAGACTACCCACGGTAGTCAAAACATTGGCGCGTTACATCTACCAGCAACGCTGTTTTATTAACATTATATCATTCACAATTAAAATCAGTACGGCGCATCGATTTTTCGATACACTCCTTAAATCATTTGGTCCTGATATAAACTGTTTTCCCTTCATCTTTTTTGCTGTCTGCAATTTAATCTTCATTTCAAAACGCTAACCGTTTCTTCCAAGAATCAGCCATTCCGGTGATGAGGCGTATTTCATTTTGTTTCCTATAAGACTTCCCTGGTGGGTTGGTTTCCAACACCAAATATTTCACAGAAAGCGTCAACTTTCGTCTATTTGATTGGGTACCTTCGGGAAACGGACGTGGGTGAAAATCCACCGAAACTAATAGGTCGGATTTGGAAATGCGTGCATAGTAAAATGTGTACAGTCCGAAAGCATTTGTGGCAACTGCACGAGAAGTGGTAAAAGTGCATTGTGGAATCAACAGCAACTTTTAATTCAACTACTTTTTATCGCCTGGGAAAGGAAAACTAATTTCCCCAATGGAATTTCGGGCAATGGATTAACACCATTTAAAATTACGCCTACTGCCACAGTTGCTTGAAGAAAAATGGAAAGAGAATGCCACCTTACTCATCGTTGATTTTACTCGTCACCACACACGAATGTTGTGCACACAAATGAAGACTGATGAGAAAATGAAGACAGAATGTTGCATATAATAATGACCCCTTTCGGCAGTTGGTAGTACATCAAATAGTAATGTAACTTGTTAGTCCTACTGCCACCCAAACCGTTGCCTTCGCTGTTTGAAGTCTGGACTTAATTCTTGGTTCATTCCAGTACCAGATTACCCCTATTAGGTTTCTTTGAATTGTTCTGTCATCTTATCACCATGCCGAATGCAATCCGAGTATCGCATCGTCGTTTAACATAATCACCCTATGCATTGCACAATCGTCTTCTACAGGTGCAGCAAAGACGTGAAATATCCATCGACCTCTAGAGGATACCGGAAAACGTTTTGGCAAATACCATTCCTTCGATCGATTCTTCATTTTGCACAGTTAAAGCAGCTTCCATTTGAATAAGTTTGTTGATTTCATGACATTTTTATTGGATCAGCTCCACCGCGAGTTTAATTTCTCATGCAAACTACTCTTCTCAGGCAGCGCTAACTTATTCAACAAAACGTTTATGTAAATCACCACTGTTTTTCTGTTATAAAGTGTTACCATCCCCATTGAGTAGGTCTATAGTGCATGGTTGGGATACTGTCCAGTGCTTGCTCTGCTAGCCCCAAAAAACAACCGACGCCAAATACCGAAAGTAGATCTCATTCCTTGAGTCTCATTGAGACAGTCTGCTTGCTTCTTTGACAAAACATGGATGCAATGTGTTCATAGCGAACTGAATAAAATGATATTGAACATTTTCCAACCCGGCTGACTGTGTGTCACTCAGAAGACTGAAATTTTACTAGTAAATAATTGATGCAGTCGGGTCAGTTCATTTCCTGCACGATTTAACCCTGCTAGACATGAATGTACGCATACAAGAGGCTTGTGCTGATCAAAACAGATGATGAAAAAGAAGAACAGGAAGGAGGAAAGAAGAAAAATAGTAAAGTTCCAGCAGTGGGGCCGATAGCAGTATTTTTCTAATGTTTGCATCGACAGAACAATAGGTATACTAAATATATAGCATTTCGAAGCTGTGCTAAAATCAGACTAACTAAACTCCTATGTGGAATTACCGGTGACAAGCCATCCGTTTCTTATTGGGGAATTCAATCTGGATCTAAGACAGTGGAAAATTTTATTCCCTTAGGTTTTGATTGCAGATCAAGTCTCCCCGAGATTTCCAATGATTACTAACGAAAATACGATCAAATTCAAATCGTTTTACAAGTGTGAAATAATATTTGTTTTGGCAAACTCCGTCGTACATATTTTGCGACAGATGTACTCTAGGATTATTTGACGTGTAAAGAACACCAGCTTTATCTTGTTGTGATTTTAAAAAGTAATGTATCCTTAAATTTCATGCCAAACATGAACAGATCAAATTATTTTATGGGCAGTTGGAATTTTCATTTTGCACATCATCTTTATTCGGTTCACCAATTTCATTCCAGTTCATTCACATGTTGCCATCTGTTTCCGATTTTAATTCTGCCAAACAACTTGTTAACTTGAAGCGATGCTCCGAAAAAGATTTCAGTTCTTTGGAAATCCAGTAAAATAAATTCCCTTAAATTAAGGACGGTTTATTTCTGCTGAAGAAAATCTGACTAGTTGCTAATAGTTGCCTAAATCTGCCTAGCTATTGTACAAAGCTTGTTGGCTTTTCTTCTTCCACTAGCACGTATTTTTGTTACATATTTTGATAAATAAGAATACACTTTAGACGTACCTACTCCACAATAAGTGCATAGTAAACTGTCAGAAACTTTAACAAAAACTGCATAAAACTGAACCAACAGGAATCGATTTATTAAATCTTTGAAAACGGCAACAATGAGCTCACTACGAGACTTTGCAGAGATCCCACTAGATTCTAAAACGAGATTTTGTCAATAAAATTCAATGTAGTTAGGTGTGTTTAAATTTCTGCCTTTATGGATAACATCGCAAATGGCAATGACTGGCTGAAACAGCAACTGACAAATTTCAACAATTGGGACAAATATGAATGAAACTAGCCGGGCGGAAAGTAAATAAAAAGTTTACTTAAATGTCTCTGTTCACTTTCTCGTCATGCGACCAAAAGGGGACCTCGAGTTAAAATATGAAAACGAGACAGTAATAATTAATAAACGCAAATAGCAAAAAATGCATCGTTGTATGCCGCATCTGTTCATTACCGGGGAACTAAAATAAATCATTTTGCATGTGTTGAAACGCACAACGGCATCCATAAGTCCGTTTTCAACGCCGGGCAACTCCAAGCACCAATGTAACCGGTCAGGTGATATTATCTGGGCTCTATTCTCACACATTTTCACAAAAAGAGTCAAATAATGTGAATTCTGGACAGTTCCAAAAGTACCGGACTTGCAGGCAAGCATGACTTTAAGTCAGACTCTCCAAGGGGCCGTTCTACCTTAGAGTGCTGAGGTTCAAGAACATGATATGTCGGACACATTTGCTGTAACAGTAAGCCGTTAATTCTGGTGAAATAAGGTCACTGTGAAACAGACGACGGATTGGTCGAGGTGAGTCTGAAAAACTGCAAATTATTCTGGCTGCCTTTTCGTAATGAAATACGCGAGGGAACAGAATGTTAATTATAATCATAATTATTGTTAAATTTTGGTAGAGCACATCTAAAAGCTTGTCAATACCGACAAATGTAAACTGCAACGATGTTATATAAAATCACAATATTCTGGAGTTTCACGTAATCGAGCTTGAACGACACGCTATGAAGGATATATTCACCACCCACTAGCAAAGCATTCAAAAACGTCGCAGACACCACCTTTTATCAAATCCTGTGTTACCAATGAATCAGTATTGGGCGGACTGTCTGCCCAAACTGTTTTTTTCAGGTTATAATGATCCCACTCATCATTTCTCCACCAAATATCATTTTCGAGTGTCCTACGTATTTGTATGTTTGCACCATTTAAACTTAGCCTGAGGAATCTTGCCCATAATGTATTTTTTCAGGATAATAGCCCGAAGCTATTTTTTCTTAGTTATACGAATCCGATCGCGGGTATTTTTTCCTAACATTTGATTTCTGATTTCATAACCCAAATATTGAGTCAAACAAACTAGTTTTATTTATTTCTGTCTATCACCAATTATCCGTAGGCAGTCAGTGATGCGCGTAAATTATTTCTAGAGTTATCAAACTGCATATTTACCAAACCAAAAAGCCATCCGATCATAAACGCAGAATATATTTTACATCACTGATTGGAATCGCCAGGCACTTCTTTGTGTGCAATCCCAGTGGCCACTAATTGGAAACAACTTAGTTCACCACAATTTGCGAGATGTTTAACCATTCGAAAGGAAACTTTTAGGATATTCGTTTTCTATTGCGGGACTTCAGTAATTCATATCTGGTTACTGAACACGGAAGCTCATGGTATTCACTACATATATATATATATATGTTCATCTCAGTTTATGCAACCACTAACCTTGCACCAACGCTCTCTTGTTTTGGTTGGTAAGTTATAGCAGCAATTACCCAAAAAATAAAAAAGAACGGGTAATAGTATAAGACTGACTGCGAAATAACAGATGAAACAAATATGCAGACCAGAAGAGACTACGGACAAAGAAACACCATAGGTTGCGACACTGACCCGTATCACCTACTGTCTTCAACCGTAAGTCTAAAAATAACGGAAACCCCAATCTGATAGTTTGACTGGATACACGCGAGCCAATCCAATGGCAAAGGTTCTCATACTTCTTTCCCAAGTCCAACAGTCCTCCACCAGTTACCTGCCTCGCAGAGCTGGGCATGTCTTGGACACCTTAATCTATGCTGATTCAGGGCATGTTCTAAAGGCCAAACCTAAGGATCTTAGGATTCTCGAAGGCACTCGGGAATTTTCCGATAAAATTGAATTCTAATCTTTTTATTGTAATAGGATTTGTTGCCGTAATACTTTTGAATGATTGAACCGAAAATTACTAAGGGATAATTCGACAATATAACCACGTGCCCATGGTTATCAGAATACAGCCATCTTTATGAAGTTCTAATCTCCTACGGTTGAAGGTAAAAGAACACCCTACATTTCCATCGCTTCTTTTTTCAGTACTACCCATCAGTATTTTCAAACTCCCTGCATTTCATGAATGCATGGTACACTGGGATTTGCTACCCTTGTACACCTAAATTGATTTCCTGGCCGCACAACTTTCCAGCATAGAATTCCTGGTTAGGGTGAACAATAGGTTCACTATTAGATTTTTTAAGACCAATCGCAAAATTTACCCCAGAATCAGTTTTGATCTGCCATAAATTGAGACGTGCATTGTCAAAATCAACAAATCAGTAAACAGCTTCTGTTAAAACTTTCCTTGTATAGCCTATAATCAAGTAATATTTGCCAGCTCATGGACTATTGGAGATTATGTGCCAGTTGTTTCAAATAGTTTTATTAGTCGCAGTTCAGGTTTCAGACGTTATACTTGGCTCCTGGATGGTAAACAT
This sequence comes from Fasciolopsis buskii, assembly GCA_008360955.1. NCBI lineage: Eukaryota > Metazoa > Platyhelminthes > Trematoda > Plagiorchiida > Fasciolidae > Fasciolopsis > Fasciolopsis buskii. The sequence goes on along the minus strand of LUCM01000660.1, from coordinate 156,708 downwards.
AATGTCATACAGTGAGACGACATCATTTATCAACTAACAAAGGCATCTCGAATGGCAACGAGGCCTATACAGCTTAAGTCCGGAATTAAGTGTTCAGAAACCCGTAGAAAACTCTGCAATATTTGCACGTCATTGTTCATTTGAAAATTCCAGTAAATAGTATTTTTTCTTCAGTTTCTTTAGAGATCACCGTACAATGAAGGCAGTCTGCAACTTTTTGTTGCCTACTTTCACGGTTTTTGAACGTTTCAGTAAATTAGATGTTTTTCCAGAATGTGTGAGAAACTCCTGCTGGAAACGATATGTTTGTCGGTTTTGCTCCCTATAAAATCTTTGCAATATTGCATGGTTGAATATCGCCTAGAAACCAAGCGTTTTGGTTACTAACTAATTACTTTTGCTTTGGCCTCCAGAATTCCAAAGATTAAAGTCGTTAATGCTATTTTGGAGGTTGCTCTTAATCGTTTTAGCTCATTGTCCACTTCTGATTACCACTGAGTAAAGTATCTATTTTTACTAAGGTTGAAAATCTCTGGTTGAAATTTCGATTGCAGAGCGGCATGTCACCTTATACATTTTCAACAGACGAATGAGTGAAACGCCCACCAAACCTGATAGGTCAGGCTTTAAGAACGCCGACTTCGGAGAAACAATTATAATGTACAGTATTTTCTCGATGCATACGTACTTCTTATAAAAGTATAAAAACTCTAGTGGACGGCTATTTACTTTGTTAAACACGGTTCATCGTGCAATCTTGACGTTATATTTTAGCATAGATTTTCAAGCCTAAACTAGTACCTTATAGCCCATTTGGAAGTTCTGTGAATACTTGAAGCAATCTAAGTTTTCGCAAAATATTTAGATGAGGAATATAACTCATCGGCTCAAAACTGAATACAAGATCTAAATCCGCTTTAATCCAGAGATTATTTATTTTCGTTACTGTTATTGGATGATTCTCACGACAAATCCTTATTTTGGACTAGGGAGGTAGCTACTGCTTCGCATAGGGACACACCAAGATAACAGCCAACAGCGAATGATGTAAATACAAAGTACGTGGGAAGATAAAATTAAGTTGAATTGTGTATTATACCAGTTGTGATCTTCTGCTTCTTTTTTTATTTTCTTCCATGGTTTTCTTGTCCCCGGATCTGCAAACTTGCATGAGTCACATTTATATGGCTGCTGTGAACTTGACATGTTAATGTTGCTACTGATAACGAAAGAGCTTATGCTGTTATTTGTTTCCGTCATCCATGATGGTTTTCTCATAAATGGCCCTATTATCCCCGCAAACTCCGCTTTCACTCTTCAAAATGGCTGAGGACCTCCAATAAAATTCAACAAAATACTGCATGTCAGAATTTTCTTTAATTTCCCATTTTATGTTGTCTAATTAATGTCTATTTTATTATTGGGAGTGGCATGGAGCTTTTCCACCGTAGTTCTGTCACAATGTTACCAATCTTCTCATTATTTTATTTCTCGATGACAAAACAATTGGTTTCCAAGACGCTTTCAAAAAGTTAATCGTGAAAAAGATGTAACATAATCTGCTTCCTCTAAGTATACGATTTTGTATTTGAGTTAACGAAGGTCTGATCTCAAACATGGTGTTCTTTCTTGGAAGTTCCAACATATTCAATGCAACAGTTATTGAAACTTTTGATTAGAACTTTACAATCGTAAATATCTTCAGAAGCGTCCTGCTTTCGGCATATTTCTAAAGGGCAAGATCGAACGTGATTTCACTATAACAGTCCTGTTGCATACATGTGAAGGGTGACTAATCATCTCGAAGAATACCCAAAAACTTTACACCTTTAAATATCTTTGCTCACGAAGTACTGCCGACGTGTGGTGAAAGTTCTTATCATCACCAATGAAATTAGATTCCAATTGTTGAAAGAAAATAATTCCACTTTTCAGCGGTTTATTTTCCTATTCCAAACTGGTTCATTTGAGAGCTTTTATTTTGAGTCAACGCTTATTTTCGGTGCAACTGTGCGCGTCCACGCTGAAGTTAACTGGAAAGTATCGTCGTTCCAGTAAACGGCATCAAAATGAGATTTAATATGCTTCGAAAAGTGATGAGTGTTAGTTGGTTTCTTGGTGTTGATGACAATAACAGTTATTTAGAGATGTTAAATAGACAAAAAGTAGATCTGGTCTGCAAAAATGTTGTCTTGTCAGTTTTCCCCAGGATGCTCGACCGGTGCCTCCCGGAAGGGGTGAGAAGAGGTTTAATAGTGTGTAAAAACCAGAATTTTTTATCGTTGTTATTTCCACTGTTATGACGTCAATAATGTTATTTCAGTGTTACATTCTTGTGACCAGGAATTTTCTATAACCTAAACTAAACCGTTGGGATGCAGAACTAATCAAATAGGATGTCAGGTGCCCTTGAGATTAACTAAAAACTTAAGTCAGAGAGCAGTTGGAAAGCAACTTACTACCCTTCCGCTTTTAGTGCTTTCCAAAACACAATGCATCTTGGTGACTCAAAATAAAAGCTTATTAGATAAGTCAACTAAAAATAGAGGTATTCAATTGTTATTATTTGCCTGTCTTCCTTCTGAAATATCAGGTCACTGGCCGCAAATACCATTTCTTTTAATAAGGAACTCACTTACTACCAAGCATACCTTGCTTGTCATTCATAAATAAAATTACCTTTTAGCAATCTGGAACACAGAATAAAATATACTTCCGTCTGTTCCACTTCCGGTTCAAAATCAGTCCATTAAAATATATCTTTGTTCAACACCACCCCAATTTCAATAGAAAACAGAATGGTGCTTTCATTTTTCTCTGGCACCTCGTAAATAAAAACATTTATTGAATGATTAGATGACAACAAGAGAAGCAGACAGACAGAAAAAGCTAGAGTTTACGTTGCTTTAGCTAAGGTTTTCTTCCTTAGATAGCTTTTAGTAAGCATTTAAATAATGTTTTCTTACAACTACCAAATGCCACCAAATACTGGTGCAATCATCTATTAGCTTTTCTTGCAAACCATTGCATTTTACGTCCTTTTTATTTTTTTGGCAAGGAGTTGATTGTAATCAAGGAGAATTTCGCCACACAATATTAATTTCTGACCACGTAAACATTGTAATGTTGGTGCACCCTTCTTTTCTATTTGGGTATCAAGTCTAACCGTGCGTTGAAATCTCACACAAACTGCCGTTAATCATATAATTTAACCATTTTGTTATCTAAGCTGACTTCCACTGGTTCAAGTTGATGTCACAGATGCGCAGTTTAACCTATATGAGTCAAAATGGCAATCACTGCATAGAGATTTATCTTTGTGATCAGCTTCCACTATGTGCAATCCTAAAGTTCATTAAATTGCTCATAAGCAGAGTACATGGCTTGGTTGCTTTGTAGATTTCAGCGTCAATAATCCGTAAAAAATTCTCTCGCATAATTTGATGGTGTAGCTTTTCAATTTGGTAGTTTACTATTCTACCGTACTATGCTATACTTTAATATACTGCGGTGAATTCTGAACAAAAAATGATCATGAGCTTGCTGGTGATAAGGAAAACCGTGAATTTGGTGGCAAAAATCAAATTCAATATTGTTGGCAAAGAAAACTCCAAACTTGGGCATTTAATGTATTTGTAAGATACCTTACTACATTATTGATTACTAAAACCATACTATGAACTGGCTAACTTTAATTTATTCAAAGCTTAGCAGAAATGGCGGTTTATCGCTCTTTGACTGGCTATTACACCTGATCTACTGAGACCTCATACCTAACTTTTACATTCCATGTTTTAAAGTCACAGTTATCAATGCCACTCACTATCGTCTATCTGGTCCATCAACTTTGATGTACGCCCTCTATCGTATCCAGGCTTCCAGCATACGGTATTTACCACGGGCTAAACAGTATGAGATTATCTACTGTCACATAAAGGAAATGAAGGGACTATTTCGGAAACTTGTCAAGTTTGATCAAGAGAAGAATGGTGCTTGCCAGCTTTCAAGCGGTTAGCTTTAGTGTCAGTAACTGAGCAAATGTATTTATTTCTGTCGCAATAACGTAAAATATTTGTGGGAAACATCACTTAGTGGATCCAAAACAATTCCACTTTTCCAATAATGTTTAAAGTTTCATCTTAACCATTTTTTGCACAGCCAAGGAACGTTCTAAACCTATGTTTTCAGCATGTATTCCCCAGAAGAAACATGGAAAAAATTACCCCGATTGGTAAATATATTTGACATTCATTTGGTTTGCGATTTCCCTGGACGAGTACACCAAACCAACGACTTAGAGTGGATAGTCCCCGCATAGATTTTACTATTCCACCTCCCAAAAGGTACTCAAGGGTGCTTTGTTTTATCGTTCTCAGCAACATGTCCACGAACTAACTTTGCAACATGATGCTAAAGTTTCTTCAATTTCTGCGTCAACTTAATGTTTTCACCAATTCCTCATGGAGTATCCCCAAAATCTTTTAACTTTCATGCTAATCCAAGCTCATGAAATTGAGGCGTCACTCACAACAGGTCTGGCAGACCAGATGAAAAGTTGCCAACATAGCTGACATTATCCAGCTGTCGTTCAGCAATTTCCGTTGTTCCACATAGTGACACCCAGTAAAATATTTGACGAAATTCAAGAAACTTTCAATTTTTTCAAAGAATAAAACTTGGGCTCTTCGGTAGAAAACTTTTCAGTGGCTTAAGCATGCAAGTTTTCTAGAGGAACATTTTCGGAAGATAAGTAAAACGCTTGATGCCGTGAGCCGGGAACAAATGGAACATTATCCCTTTTCTGGGCAAGTATTCAAACATTGCACAACCGTTGATAAATTTTGCAAATTGCGATTACCTGTGCAACGATCTCACTTCGGGAACAACTAGTAAGACAACATTAAAACTGCTTTTTATTTAGGCCGGTTGATTAACATTGCAACTCATTTTACAGTGGAACCAAAATGGTATATCCGAATACAACTCTAACTTATGTTTTTTGGTAACTGTCGCTCTAAGCGTCCCATGACTGTTTCAGAGTGAATTATACGGGACGACCGTTGGGGTGTCTTTCTCGTATAGGAAAACAGAATCCTCAGAATGACACTGATGCTGACATTGTGAGAGTTGCACTAAAACTTATTCTACACTTGAAGAAATATGTTGTATATTGCGAATGCATGATAGAAATGCAGATATATAGTGTGCAGTGCATATGACATTTCAAACTGGAAGCTCAAAGCAACTTTGGTCAGAAGGCTTTTCAACTGGACCGGACCTAAAGAGAATAAAAATAAATTTAAAAAACTGCTATCTTTAAAGAACGAATATATGCTACAATTATTTCCAAGAGAACTTTTGAAGATATAACATGGGATAGGTGTTTCTGTTCACACGGCGATCTTTCTGTAAATTTTAGTAGTTTCTACTCATCATGGTTTGTTAAGCAGAGTGAACTGTAATAACACTGCACTTCGAAGCTGCGGTCAATAAAAGAGGCATACGAATAATAAATGAGCGGCTTTTGCCTTCGTATTCGTCGACTATGAAAAACTCACTTTAATGACGGACTCAACCTTTTTCCCATGTTCTTCCATTGATAAAAATATTAAATTGACGAAGGAAAGTTGTTTCCTGAGTTTTGACCTCTAAGACCTAATTTTACTTCCTGTCATCATATGGACAAGCAAAACTACTGACAGGGTCACATGTGAACAGTTTCACTTCAAAATGCCGCTGACGCAATGTTACCGTGGCAGTGTACTTAAACCGTGATGTTCGCATCAGTCCGTTTTCATGCTCCTTTCTTCTCCAATGTAGGCAGAATAGCTGCGGCCGGCTAAGCAACTAGGTTTTCAGAGGTTTACTTTGAAATGAAACACCCACCAGTTCCATATCATTTCCTATTTGTTCACAATGAGCAGTACGGCTTAGTTCAATTTGGTTTATTCGGCACAGGACGTTAGTGGCCCATTGCAAGCAAGCAACTCCGGAAATCGTTCCACGGTGTCTTGAAATATTACACGAGTAACGGACAATAAGCCCCTCTCCTAAGTCTGTGAACTTTATTTGACTCTGGATAGTTGGAAATCGAGCTGAAATTAAACAAACTGGTACAGGGGGCGGCTTCAGTTTCGTGGCATTGTTCAGCTTTGCAGTTGTGACCGTGCCAAACCAAAGTGGGAGCCAGGTGCTAATTGGAGGAGGGCATGTTTTTTATATTTGTTTTGCCCAAGGTTTGTGTTTAGTCCGATAGTTCCAGATAAATGTCTAGCTTTTTCGCGAGCGTGGACTTGCTCGTTGGTGCTATAATTTCTCCATGGAGCGCGTCCCGCAAGGATACCGCCCTGTGGATAAGGAAACCCGCTCAAAAAGCTATTCAAACCCCGATTTCAAAATCTTTCTGGGGTGGCCTCTTAGTGATGAGGGAGGGAAGAGATAAAATTATTTCTCTGCCTTGTCTATTGTGAAGAGATGATAAAACGGGAGGATATCACCCAGAATGCCTCCCCTGTCAATGGGTGTGGTTTGTTCTTTACCAGACGCGGGGTTAAGTCAATGGAGCATGGCTCCAAACGATTTTGTTGGGTACACTGAATTGTTTTTAGGACGTCCCGGTCTCCATCGGGGTCCCCATCCACGATCTCACACACAAATCAAAGAGTGGGCGAGTAAAGGTTCCGTAAATCGTGAGGTAGCTGTCAAATGATACCTGTATGAAAGATCTGCGATCAGGTTTAGAAAGCATAAGGCCGCCTTGCTGCCAAGCTGAAGGTGTGAGAAAAATTTTCCTATACAGCCAGAATCCTAGTGCTTCGTGAAGAGCAACCCGGCCGAATATACCAGCCCATCGACGGAAGATGTTACTCCGCCTTGCTTGGTGTCATGCTGAAGCATTTATGCTCGGTAAAGGAAGGACTCTAATCTTCACACCATCGTTGAGCGTTTTCGACAGCTGACTGCGAAATCGCCGGAATGGAGCTTTATAGGGCTACACCTGGTGACGCCGATGTAAGGGATTGAGGGCGGCCGTTGATGAAGGGGCCGGCAACCGTATCTCGGGGTGTTACGGAATTGACTGGCCCTGATTAAAAGGACTTATTCGCCGTCATCACCTTGAAGGTTAGTGAGCTATGCGGGAATTCTGCCATGGGACAGAAAGCAACATAGCTTTGGATCATGCGGAGAATTTGAATTGGGGGAACCCGAATAAGGTCCTTGGCAAACTTGTTAAAGACGGTGCATGAAGTCTGCCTATCGTCCTATGCCTCGTCGGGATATCCATGAAAAGAATCATATTGTCGTAAAGGAACCCATTTTAGAGATGATCTAAGAATATGTTCGAGAGATGTTGGAACAAAGCCTCCTTAAGAATCAGTTTAGGCACTTTCTCCGGGAAGCTGGTCATACTAATTGACCGACTGCTAGGTGGGATTCTGGCGAACTTTAACAAAAATTGGCACAAGAGCTGCATAGTTCCATGGTTTACGGAAATCCTAACAGTTAGCACGTCAGTGGAGGAGGAATGTCCAAGAAGCCACTACTCTGTCCGCCGTCTCTTTTATTATACCAGGATAGAACAAACCACGTAGCAGTAATGGATTAGTTTTCCAATGTTTCCGGAAACTGCCCACAGTAGAACAATAATATACTTCACTGCGGTTGCTGCGGGCGTAATGTAAAGGTAGCCAAACGTATTTATCACTTTGGAGCTAAAAAGGCACGTTTTAAATAAACGCCTCCACTACAGAGAAGGCAAATATAACGGGAGTATCTTCGATAACTTTCAGGGATCAGTGGAGCGGATGGTGTGCCTTTTGGGTGTTATATGTATCGAAACAAAAGTGCTCTGTTAAATCGAGCTCGGTTGATAACGGCCTACTTCACAATCATTCTACACAATCTGATTTCTGGTTTGCATGGTTTGGGGATGGTTAGAAAGTGTAAGGTCTTTTGGGCGATATCCAACAAACAAGCTAGATCCTTCTTCTAACGGATGCCCAGTATGCTCGGAGGGCACTGTCTGCTGTTGCAGAGGGCTCTGGTTCTATGGACGAATTGGTGGCCTGCCCTTAGGACCGGCTCTTTATGCTTCACGGACATAGTACTAATAGAGGTTCGCGCTCTATGTTATCTAGTTCAAACTTAAGAAGAAATTAACTTTGGTCCATTTGAGGGAAACAATGGAATGATAACTTAGAACCACGTAGTCGATCTTACCAAACTGTGGGAGGTGGCTGACCAGGTGGATTTGGTGGCAACCACTGGTAGTCTTTAGCTCCAGGAGAGAGGTGAGTTGTTCTATTTGAAATCTGGTTGGCCATTGAGTTTTGCGTCCAAAGCTTCTGTTAGACAGCACACAAAAGGACTTTTCTGAGTGCAATTTGATTTGCCCCAGCTCCTAACGAGTAAGTGTTCTGTTAGTTGATGTAGCCCTCATTTTGAAGATGGGCAAGATCAGCGAGCTACCTCCAGGTTGTAGGCAGTGTCGTGGGGTGAACGCTACGCTCCGGGTTGTTGGCTGGGGGGTATACTATTCCTGACAATATATTTTCGAAACTTGGGGAGCAGACTGGTCATGGGCCATCGGCAACGGCTAACAGGGACATTAAGACTATATCGAGAGAATGGAGGAGGTTATCAAGAGAAATATTTACATCCCCCGCCCCGCCCCTCCCCTCCCAGAATCTTGATGGCATTGGTGTATCCGGGGCTCTGGGTTAAGTGTATCTGTTGTTACCCAACTTTCAGTGAGTTCTATGATGAGGGAAAGGTTCCAAAAAGTATATTCTGCACTTCTGGAATTTTGTTTAGAGGACTAAGGCCATTCGCGCATAGGAATCTAACATGTTCCAGAACCGGTGCAACTTTAGCGTTACCAGTTGTTTCGTTGGCAGAGGCGGGAAAAACGGCAAGAATTTTGGTAGTATTGGGTAAGCTGGGACCTGTGGGACGAAAAATTATCTCTGGTGAACCTGGGGGTGGGTCGGGTAGGAGCAGGCTATATTTTCGAGTCGGCTGCGAAGTGCTCCAGGAGATCAATCAGTCCAAACTTCCTTCCGAAAAAGGGCTCAGTCAATTTCGGGTTGCTTCATATATTGTTCTTCTAGTCGTCGTGGAACCTCAATTCCGAGCAGCTTGGGATGGCTTAACTATCAACAGGTGCAATTTCTTGTGGCTTAGATCCGGCAGGATTCTTGGGAGCTGTGCTACTGCCGTTTTTGAAACTAGTTTTGTCCGTCTTGCGCCTAGTGTCAATGTGTGATTTTGTCTTCTTTCTTGGTGTTTCTTCAATTTGTATACCAATGGTTACCCAGAACGTTTCCACAGAGGCTGTGCCCAGTTCTTCTGAGGCGGTGTGATAAGTTTCTTCCCTTCTAGGCCGGTTAGTTTAATACTGAGAAGGGCGTTTAATTTGAGGTCTTTATTAGAACAGGGCACTAGTTTAGGCTTCTCTTTAAGCAGTCTGATGTGCAACGGTCCGTTGCCGGAACAGGTCGATTGTCCTAAAGGGGCAGAAGTGCTCATCTACAATATGAGACATTTTATCAGTTTTGTGTGATTTCTAATCAGCCATTCACACTTAGCTTTCTCGTGGCAAGGATGGTCGAAATGACCGAACGCCTCTTTCAATGGTGGCCCAAACGATTAAACAGGGAACTAAATTTTGGGCGTATCTATTTATGTTCCGTAATATGTTGGCAGAATCGACCACTTGTTGCTCCAGTGGTCTACTTTCCCGTTTGGTTGATTTTATCGTCAATAGGGGCTGCATGGCGAGGACCTTCGGGCCGTCAGCCTCATATTTTGGTCGTCGCATTTTTTCCTGAAGCTGAACAGTCTCCATTTTCCTTTCTTCGGAACTAGTGCCCTTGATTTGCAAGGGGCTTCTCCATCACAGCGTGAATGCCGGGTGCAGCGAACAGAGGATACTTCTCCTTCTAGCAAGGAAGAGGTAACCTCGTCGGGACTGATGGGTATGGAAAATAAGTCCATGGTCTGTAGAAAAGGTTACGGCAGTATAAGGTCCCTGCAGGAGGGAGGAAGTAGGAATGGATTTTGACAAAACTCTTTACAAATCCTTTGGTGCCAAACATAATTGCGTCTCCCCCTTCAATGTCGTCGCCCGACAATCCAGGTGTTTTCGACTAGAAGTAGTCCTGGAGCTTCCCCTGGACCGAATTTCCAAACTGAGGCAACGGGAAAACACTCAACACCTCAACTTTACAGTCAGAGTTTACCGTCAGCACATTTATATGCATATGCCGACTTTGCTGGCTAAAACACTGGAACTGACGATGTTCCTGATTCAAGGAGGGTGAAGACATCAAATTCAGAGGTTGAAATTGGTCATGATAAAGTGAATAATCAGGGTCCAAAAGAGTTTCGCTGCATATCACGGGACTCGATTTTAGTAGCCAGTGTCTTAAGTTAATACAGGTATTTGTATGCTCAGGCAAATAATATGCTGACGCTTTCTTCGGTATTTATGGGCTGGTTTTAGCACTCACATTAGTCCTTGATCCAGTCGGTTGCTGTTCACATGAAGCCTATCCTAAGTCTCTATACAGCTTCAGGTATTTTCCTCTTTTTCTAGCAAATGGTTCGCTCAACGTGTCAAGGCTAATCAGGCAGAAAGCCTTTTATTGAGTAATCGAGGAAGTCATTCCGTTACCCGTGTCCAACCACACTGGGCCTTAAAATGTTTCCAGAAACAAGGTTGAGCGCATCAAGAAAGACGACCGGTTCCCAGCCAAAAAATAAATGCTGAGCGCCTTCACCATGCATCGGGAAGGCAGCTGCATTTTCCCAGCAACTGAGAAAAACAACGCTTTCAAACCGGCTATGGAACAGGGCAACATATTTACTCATCGTTTTGTTGGCATCCTGGTTGGTGACGCTGAAAGTGTTCGGTCTATAATCGGTAGGATAAATTTATTTGGACTTCGGAAATATTGGAGATTCAAACTCTGGAAGACTGTGATATCAGATTTTTGAAACTATTGGTCCTAGATGCAGCTGAGAATAACAGACTGTCATAGAGTAGCTGCCTAATTTGTAGAGTGTGCAGTCACCAAACTGTGGGATGATGCTGAGGATCTACGTTCGTCTCCGAATGCCAGCAGCGTGACAGTCGTCTACTTGGCTGATCCATACACCGGGAAACTGGGTTGAATCGCGTATTCCAGTCCGGTACAAAAACGCACATGCCCGCCCGGACAACCGCCCAAAGGAAGTCGTGAAAAAATGCGGTCTTTAGGTCACAACGTTCCTTGAAATCCATTGGACGTAATTCGCATCACCAGTCACGGTGTTTTGTACTCGGTGTACAGACCCACTAGTAGTAATTAAAAACGAAACGTGCCCGTCAGCTGCTGTGGTCTTCTGTTTGTCTTCAGTTCCGTGGCTTAAGTCAAATTAAGTGGAATGGAATTTGTCAGTTCACTTCTTATTCTTGCTGCTACTAGCCACGTTCCGTGAACTGGATCTGCGAACAAGAATTACGTATGTCCGTGCTGCTCGAATGTTTTTCCATAAAAGCATTTCTGCATGGTTCTGATGAAAGGCAAGCATGTTTGCTCGTGGCACATGGCTTACAGAATAGCGGATATGAATAGGCCGCTAAGAAGCTAAGGTGGGCTGTTAGCTAAGAGGCTTTTGCTCCTCGACACTGGAACCAAAATGGCAGTCTGCAAAGGCTTAACTTTTAGTTGTCTCCTTTCGTCTTCTGGCCAAATACACAGATGAAATGCATCGCAAACTTCACCCTTGTGACGCTCATTTTACAAATCTCATTCTTCCGTTGCACTGTACACAAAAAGACCTTCGAACGGAGCCACGTTTCCGTCCTGTAGGCCCGCAGAATTGTCGCTGCGCCTGATTTCGATTGGCCTCAAATTTAGGCTCTCGTTTTAACAAACCGTGCTTGAGCACGGACACAAAACCGCTTTATGCAAGATGGCCTTTTCGGAAGTGGGAAAACGGAGAACATAGAGAATAACCAAAATTGCTTGAACTTAGAAAAGATGCGCGCAGGGTAAGGAAAATACTGTGACCACCATGTTCCGGAGGAATCAGATCCGTTGTTCCAGTCGGGGAGGTTTTTTGTTCTTAATCCGGTCACAAAGGTCATCGTTAATCTAATTGACTATTAAGAACAATGATTTGAAAAATCATGACTAACGCCACATCCGATTGTTCGGACAGGAAAAATCTGATTAAGCATTTGAACTTCGAAATTGAGGAAGCGCAACATTACTTCACAAACTGTCGCAAGCCGCCAGGCAATCTGGAATTAAGGGTGGCATGAACCGTGACACCGAATTGTAGTGTTTTTCTTTTCAAACACTGCGTCACAATTACGTTTTCAACTGTGGATTTCAAAAATATGTTGCGGCTTCCTTTGTTGAGGATATTTTTTGCAAAGTATTAAAATCCGTTCTGGTGGGCCAATTGAGTTCGATCCCGGATCAAAATGCAAATGGAACAAACAACGATCTCTCTTCTGTCAGATGCGATATCTACAATGAAAAAGGTTAAAAAATAACAATACATCAAATCTATTTGACAGTGGTCGATTTCAAGCGACCCGCGAGTACCGGAAAACCGAAAAGTAAACCAGACGTTATGGTTAAAACTGCAAACCAGCAAAAAACGTTATGGTAGCCAGCATCTTGCTCAGCCAGGCCAAAATAAAAGCGGTCGGCATCAACCAGGAGAAACAAGTGTGCGTAAGAAAACGGAAACAAATGTGATGCTGCGTAAGTTGGATTCGCTGGTGCCATTGACTCTCTTCTTTCAAAAATTTCAGCCCATGCTGATCGCCTGCCCAGATGCAACAAAGGCCACAGGGTTTCCCATCAATAAAGCAAAATGCGTGTCTAAATAACTAATCTTTGATACGTCCGATTTTTACGTGCACCCGTAGCAGAGTGGAACAACGCCGATGATAAAAAGGCGAGCATATCATAAGCATTGTGACATTTTTGAAAATTGCCCAGGTTGTTAATATCCGATGCCAACCAGGGCATACGGAGAGTATGAAGACCATATTAGACATTTCACTGCCGGCCTTATTTGACTGCAGCGCAGGTAACGAAAGAATATTAAACAGTGTTTCGGTCCGTTCACGGGAAAGATGTTTTACCCGCCATTCAGTATGCTTTAGTCCTCGGTTGGTAACTCCGTCGCCTGAGTTTCAATCGTTAATAAGATAGTGAAGGGCTAGCGGGACTAAGGACGACAGATATTTATTCAAACCCCGGGTCATCACCGACGCCGTCTGGTTTCAGTGGGTTCCAGCCGAACTGCATGCGGACTTTCGTCAAGTCCTCAGACCGTTTACTTAACCACTGCGCAACACTCATACCATGTACAAACATTCATCACTTTAAGCATCGCACTGCGCTTGGCCGGTAACCTGTGCTGACCATAGCACTTACGCTCCGGGCCTCATCTGCGGACACCCGGAGTCAATCATTCCCTTTTACGAAAATGTAATCTTATAAATTCTTCAAACTTCATTAGAAGAAAGCCAAACATGTGTACGATCAACAGCCGATGCAGATCCCAAGGAAGCATTCGAAGATGGGTTGCATTGGACAGCTACGCTGGGTTTGGTATCCACGACAACTACCGGATGGACCAGAGATTTCCCTAGACATGGTTTTCATGGGACCGGTATGATGGATCCCTAGGAGTTGCCTGATTTCTCCTTGTTTCGGTTGCAACAGTAATCAAACAATATTTTGGCACTCCACAAACATTTTCACAAGTATCACCCTGCTAGTCCCATTTTCATGTATACCTCAACTATCGGCATCTTTTTGCACTTTCCAAAAGCTCCTGTCACTCCATCTAAAAAGAAGTCATGCAGACGAAATGCGTTGGTATCTGGGATCCTCGGACACTCTGCATACATAGCTTTGGTCTTCTTTTTTGGGTTTAGTCCTAATTCTGCTTTGATTAGGTGATTTCATGGTCTACGTCGGGCGTGAATTCACCGATTCCATCCTCCGACATTCAATAGTAGACATTTTGCCTAACACTTTGTGGCTCTCTAGTGCACCTTGGATGCATTTACCGACCTCCATCACCAAACAACCTTGAGCTACCTCTACTCATCAAGGCGTTCATGTATATTGCGTCCATCTATAGAAAAGCGAAAATTATAGCAGGAGACTTTAACGCTCCCAAAATCCGCTGGTTCAACTCCAAAGACTCTCCCTTCACAGCTCTTGAACTTCTTTCGTGAAACCCACGTAGGAGGATGGAAGCAGCATGTAGCTAACCCCACTGGTGGAACTAAGATCCTCAAATTCTTATTCACTTTCCGGGTGGTGACCAAATGATGCTCTCCTGCTTTGTTTATATTCGTCCCAGGTCCGGAACATCCGCGACCGATGCCCAGTTCGCGAGCGTCTCTTGCAAAATAGTAAACTGACCCGGCTTGACTGCCGCTCTCCGGAGACGTGACTGGTTTGATTTTCTCTTCTCCTGTGGCTCCAAAAAAGCTGCCAACATCTTATAAGCAAACTTGCACAGGACCGTTAAAAACCCGTCCCTCACTGAGCTTAACCCGACCGAAGCAAATAACCAAAATCTGTAGATATGAAAAGATTCTTATGCTGCGGAGCAGTTACACAAATCCTAAGACTTCTCCACATTATTGAGCATAAATCACCTTCACAGCAACCTTTTGCCGCATCCGAGGACCAACAGCGTAAGCATGAACAAACTGCTTTTCGGCAATCGAACGCCGGCCCGCATGCGGCCAGACTGATGCAAACCCGCACTTTCCGCAATAAATCTAGTACCCCTATATACACAACACCCAGCGGCCCAATGATTCGAAGGAAGTTGCCGAGGCTTTTAACTCATAATTCTCCTCCACCCTCATTACCGACGTCAATACCAATTTTCCTACCCTCCCTAGGATAACATATCAAACACTTTCGTCCATCTATTTTTAAAACAGAGAATATGGAGAAGGCTGTCGCTATCATCAAACCATCTTACTAACCTGCCTCCGGGGTGTTTACCTGCCCTATTCCAATTCGGCAAACCTAATAAGGCACGTTTCTAACCTGCTCACTACATCCATGTCAACTGAGGTACTTCCCGTTCCGTGGAAAGTCTCCACCATTGTTCGTCTCCAATAAAATAGACCGCTGTACGACACACAAAACCACCGTCTAATAAGCCATACACCCATCCAGGCCAAACTCATAGAGAGGATTTTCAGTGACCAGGGGATTGACTTTCTCACGACCACCGATTTAATTGCTAAATCCCAGCACTGTTTTCTGAATCGCAGATCCCCTACCTCAATAGAATTCGCTTTCTTTGATCTAGCCATTCTAAAGGCCTGTAAGAAAAAGGCCATCATAATAATCTTTCTTGATATGACCGAGGGGTTCCATCGTGTGCTCCTTGAATAACTATTAATAAAAATCCAATTCTGTGGTTTAGTAGACCCTCTTTCCTCTTGGTCAAACCCCTAACTCTCTGACCGCTCTCAAGTAATCGATATCGATCAAAACTTATCCCAACCCCAGTCAGTCACTGGCGGTGTAAGGAAAGGTAGTGCCCTCTTTCGAAAACTATGCATCGGTGCACCGTTTTTATTCGCTGAGGGCATCAAGATAGTCTGCTTTTAGAACTATCTTCTCTGGCTCAAACCACGGACGGTATGATGGAGGGTTTAAGCTCACTAAATCAGTCTACTGCAAAAATCACCCCACCCGTCGTCTCGGCAATCGCGACTATCAGCATACCAACAATCCCTATCAGCTAAGCCCATAAACGCAAACGAAAGAGCAAACAAACCCGTTTTTGTTCCACACTGGCTTACCGGCGTTAAATATATATTATTCAAGCATATCACATCCATCCTCACTCCTCAATGCCGACGAAATTTCCATTATTCATGTCTTTAAACAACGATTAGCCAGTGTTCTTCGTCCTTCTGCATTTTCAAAAGGCTTTTGACTATTTTCTTGGCTCCAGGATCCATGGTGTCTATAAGCCATTAATACTCTTGCCGCCAGCTGTTTTCGGTATGTTTTGACAAGTTTTTGCCTTGCACTCAAGGTCTTTGGAGACTTTCCTTATGACATTTTCATCATTCATGTCCATTTTATAGACCCGTTAAATCGGAACACTGCAGACACCTCCACGCCCGCCACCAAGGTTCAGTTGAACTCCGCACCTGCGATACGCATCGTTGGTGCGTATAAACACTTTATTCCTCTTGATATTCCAGTTTTGCTATTTCTTCTCATTTCGTACCAAAATTTTTATCTGCTTGTTCATTGTAACTTGCAATGCCCCTGTAACATTTGATCATGCAACCAAGCATGCCTCTCGAACTTTCCGAGAAATATACGAATATTAATATTAGTAGTGAGGGCAATAAGCGACGAAGTTTTCTGTCAATAAAGCGCTGTTCCTGTCCATAAGTGTCAAATTCCCCTGAGTGGGCACTTTACAAACGGTTTCCCAATACTAACCACTCATTGTGTGAAAGATATAAGCTTACGACACTCCTCCTCATTCAACTTCCACGAGCAAGTGGTTTGCCAAATTGCAAACGCAAATGAGACTAATGACATCATCATTAAAACATTCCGCACCCCAGGATGTTAAATAATGCCACGCAAATTACATTGTAGACAACATACGGAGGACTGCCCGATAATTTTCTCAAACCTACTCAGTGTTGATCCTGCCGAAACGGAAAACGTACAACGGGCATTCAAGAAGAAACGTCTTGGTCGAACATCAAACCCTAATTACGGAAAACGATGGGAGTTGCCATGCCTTGCCCTTCCCTAGTTACGTCGTGTCGAGCTGAACCTCACATTCCTTCTCAGGCACCTAAAGTCGCAAAGAAACTTAGTTATAAAACCCATCCCCTTCGATAACGAGTCTCCTTACGCGTTCAGGAATAAAAAGTCATCGTTTAAAATGCCACCTTCCAAAGTGTTTTCCTCATCAAAGTTATTCACAATTGCTTACTTTACCTTATGGAATAGGTTACCAGACTCTATCCAGCCCTGCCAGATTCTAACACAATTCAAGAATGCATTGTTCAACTTTCACAACGCATCCTCATTTTTTAGTTTGAATTGCACCAATATCTGTCTAGACGAAGCTTTTGGAGGCCATCTAGGCTTAATCTACACCTCAAGTTAGTAACCTTGAACTCTTTCAACCCATACAGTTTTTCGAATACTACTGATAACGACTTAGCCAACATACCACCCGTCCTGCAGTTGCATCGAGAAAACCGAATAAACTAACAGAAATTTTAAGCTACTTGGCCGTCCACTTTTTCTCTGACTCTCATCGGACCAGTCTCCAAAATGATTCAGCCGCAGCCCTATTTCCTTTACTGGGTCAGTGGAGCAGAGCGGGCTGATTGTGACAAACTTCCACTTTTAAGTGGTCAAAACGCGACACCTAATGCTCCGGAATAGTCAGCACCGGCTTTTTAACTGAAGCAATTTGCGTCATAACGGCAATTATAAGGACAACTCTCCTGGTCCCAAGGTGACTCTCGTAACCTTGCCATATTAGCCCCTTTATTAGCAACCGAGACACGCGTTCTATAAAACGCCGACAAACTCTCCAGGAATTGATAAGAGGTCGAGTCGCCCCCTGTCATCCGTCATAAATCTCACTATCTACCTTGCCTTTTTATCTCATTGCGGCCGCGCCTAAATCCCAGGAATGATCGTCAAAACTAAAACAAAACTGATAGCAATCCGCCTGTTTGGCTTTTCCTTCACGCGACCGACCGTTGGTCGGATGATGCCTCTTTCTCTTTTTTATCTCCATCCCGGTTCATTAATCACCTAAACCGACATCCTGCACCCAAGCCAGACTAATTGTCACTTTTATGTTTTAGATCCCGCAGCGAGGCTATACGAGCCACTACCGGTCCTGACGCCTTAAAGGCAAGCTCAAATTATCCTGGATTTTTGCTCCTGCCAGCCAGATCTGGCGCTCGAGTACCAGTTCCTTCAATGCCAACTACGCCACCGTTCGCCTTGGATGCCCCTACTCAAACGGATCTTCTTGAATGGTCATAAACACAGTTACTACTGCCGCTGGAATGGATCAATCCCTCAATTTCTTCGCGTGTACTACCAGCTTACACCAAAATCTCTAACAAAAATATAACAAAATAGAGGACTTTCGTTGCTCATGTATTTAAGAACCGTCTTATCCAAACCCGTTTTTCTTTTCATCGCGCCTCCCAATCCAGTTTTCCTCCACCCGCATATGAAAGCAGACTTGAAGATTCTATATACTCTGTGCAAAACGTTTCACAAAATCGCATCCTCCTAATACTTCACAGCATTCCTCCACCTTTTCCAGTAATTTGCCGGCCCTTTATTGTTGTTAAATGCTGCTACCTTTTCCACTTTGCATGACACCCCGCTTGGTTTTGACTAATTTCCGTCAAAATGTCATATTCTAATTGCTCTTGTTCTCCTTGCCTCAACGTTTCTGTGTATTACATAACGCTGCCGAGGTTTGGGGACTGCGGTCATATTTTGGCATTCGCCTTGGTACTTCGGCTGAGATTTGCGCCAGCGATGCGCACACTTGATGCACTGAAACACAAAACTACTCACAACCCACTCCTTGCGAACCGACCTGGAAAATCCTGTCTAGTCTCTAAAAACAGCTTGTTCACATTTTTCACTGGCATATCTTTGTCTTGCACAATATCTTGCAAAGTTTGAGCCTGATTCCAGATGTGCTTCCCAAGTGCTCCGGTGCAGCACACTCCAATATCCCTCTGTTTTCTGTTAGTCACGTTCATTAGATACCACCCTTGTAAAATTTTTAGGCCGCCTGTTGCAACTCGCTCACAAATTGAGCAATAAACATTAATAATTTTATGTTTATTTATCGATTTTTATGAGGCAGGCCCAAGTCAAGTTTAAACTTGTACGATCAATTTTCAGGGGAAATACAGAGAAGCAAATTGAAAGCGGGACATCTTAAACCAACTGCAGACATGCGGTCTTGCACAGGTGCTAGGAGCGTAGACACAAAGTAGGCGACGTTTCATAACTATGGATTTTTCGCTTGCGTCCACTTAGATCAATCGGGAGGCCCATCTGTGAGCACCACCAAATTCTGCGACGTCACAAGCCATACACCGGCATGCGAGTCAAAATCAAGAGTATACGAAGCGGTTTTCAGGAGCGCACATAATATTTTGACCCGTTTATTGGTAGTGGATTGCTGATCGTTTCTTCTTTAGATGGATCATAATTTCTAACCGCTAGTGAAAAAATTAAGCTGGAGAAATTTGGCAAATGTTGATACACGCCTTAAAGCATTAAAATTCAGGAGTTATCTAATAACCAATAAACCTGAACTAAGCTGAGGAAAGCAATGAAAATCCGACAGTTAGACGGAACCGTGTAAAATTCAAGCAAAGCCCTTGTGATGTTATTAAAAGTACCTACCTGGACACCAATAACTGGCCAACATGATGCTAGTTGCGAGGTCAGAAGACAGTAGTCAAAACTAAACTACATTGTTTTAGAGATGTGATTTTTGATTTTTCTGGATTGGTAAACCGTGGAAACAGCGCGAATGCTGGCTGCACCCCTAGGCCACTATCAGCAAACAGAACTGTGGCAGACGATAGATAAGAAGGCTAGCTTGTGTCCGAAATGAAATCATCCTAGAACACAGTTGCCCTGAATGCCTACCACGCTGTAATTTTTGTGGGCTTAGTATCTTGTAGCAGCAACGGTCAAGAATTTGAGTATTTCAGCAGGTCCTTTCGTTAGTAGTTACCGAGCGTTTCAGCAGACATGGTAGCCCATCAGGGCTTGGCCATCCATGGTGTTCAGGGGCTGAGTTTGGGTCTTCCGCGTGCTGAATGAGGCCAGTATTCGAGTGCTTGAATTGCGTCACCACCTCCCGGAAGTTTTATTTGCCGACGCATAAGCTAAAATTGGAGCTTTTAGCCGGACTTTCTGCGTCGCGTTTGCACCTTCCGTTGACCAATGTTCAGGAATGGTGTTTATTCCGTGTTGTTTCCACTGTGCTGTTCTTGTAAAATATTAATCATGCCTAGTGCATGCCTCTCGAATGCCGAGAAATACACACTAACTTTTCATCTATCTATCCAATGGCAGAGGGACAAACTTGAAGCCAGTCTGAAATTCGTCGCACCCGGTTATGTTGGGCAAACAGAGGTTAAAAAGCAGCAAGGTTTTTGAAGGTGGGCTGAAAGTTGAGTGGAAAAGTGAAATATTGACAATAAGTTGTCTATGAGGATTTCAATGGTCCAGAAGGCTATCTTGAATGGACAGAATGACGGAGGCATCTGGTGACTAATATAACTTATGAACCTCTTACCTAGACATGGAATGTTATACGCATGACTCAGTCAAACCCAAGTTGCTTGGTCGCTATCCGTAACGTACCTCCCCTCCAGAGTTGAATCCCCGGTAGGCTTGACTTGAAGGGGCGGCCAACACCTAGGTTCGAGGAAAAATGGATGAGCAATATAAAAGGTTCCGATAGAGAGGTCATTCGTTTTCCCGTACAAGGAATTAGTAATATTTCCGGGCCTACTGTAAATGTGAGACCACTTTTGAGCAGCCTACGATTTCAATCCTTCGGATTCACGCAGAAAAGCTCCAGTGAACTCGAATGCGGACTGAATACTAAAACAGGAGTTGTCGCAGGTAGTCTGAAGCACGCTGGAAATGACAATAAAGAGGATGCTGGAATCCTAATTCTGAAGTTAAACTGTGTTCGCCGTTCGTACTCCTTGCCAGTTTTGACAACCATAAGTGGATAATTAATAAAGGAATGGCAGAAACTTTATTAAATGCCAGGGTACTAATAAGTGTGATTGGAAAGAACAGAGGAATGTTGAAAATCAGATGAATTAATTGGTGAAAAATGCAGAGTGCCCAGTGGTCAACTACTCTACCTAATATCACAGGGCAAACTAAAAGCAAGTTAGGCGGACAGTGCGGTTTGAAGCTTCCATTTTCGCATGGTTAGGTCCGAGGTGGTTGCAGTTTTACAAACGCCCCATGCCTTCATAACTCAATTAAGCATTTTTTGCCGCGTTCAAGTTGATACTGGCCGAATAATTCATTTTCGTTTCTTACAACGGAATAGTTTTGACTTTATACAAATGCTTTAGACTGTCTCTTTGCGTGATCTTGATTTTCAGCGTGACATTTTTGTCAGCTGCTGGCAGTGGTCCGTTTTCCCTAACTTCAGAAACCGTGACTTTGTTACTAGGCAGTCCTTAGGGGTTTTGTTCAAACTGGCTGAATAAACCCAGGGGGCAACAGACAGACATGAAGAAGATGAAATGTGCCTTGGAGCACACACCAGTTTGCTTGGATTTGTCCTCCATAATACTTCAACTTATCAGTCTCTAAAGAAGGGAAGTGACAACCTGCCAGTGCAGACGGGTTGGTTGCTCAACTAAATCATTTTATTTGTAGGATTCGGAAAATTTACCTTAAAGGAAGGAGTCTGGATAGACGAAAATGGGGCTCTTTCTGTACCGCGCTCGATTTATTGCCATATAAAGAGTAAGGATCAGTAGGTGAGAAAGCAAAGTATTACTTGAACTTTTTCTTGGAATGAGAATGTCGTCCAGAGGCTTTAGCTGCCGTAATACTTGTCATAGAACATTTTCCCACATGAAGTGAATGATAAAGGGATCAGCAGGCTAAGGACACTGGAATAAATTGGACAGTAGGAAGAAAAACCTGTAGCTGTGGAGCATACAACATTTTCCGTCATTGCATTTTTATCAGCGACCACAATATTATGTGTGGTTGTTAACCGAGGCCAAGATTTTGAAGCTCTTACTCTAAGGAGTACCGGGATAGCAAGCCAGGTTTGAGCGCTCCGTCCCCGGGTTTGTGTGGCCAATAGTATCCTGGCCCCACTTTGAAAGACCATGGTAGACAAAGGTGGGAGGCGAATTTGTCGGGGACAATAAACTCTACAGCAAACATTATTTGGCAACAATTCAGCTTGCTGCAGTGCCCAATCTCGTTTTGTCGGTCGTAATTACAAGTTTATTCTTTAGAATGAAGTAAGAATTTCGCTTTCTAAGCTGGGGAGCTGAAATGCTGCAATAATACCAGTGAAGAATAACAAGCCTGCGCTTGCGTACCAAAGCCAAAGAAGTTCAAGGTTCACCATTCCATATAACTGAGGTTAGATGAAACGCCAATCGATCACTTGATAACTCCATACCGGGTGTTCTGATTGTCAGTTTGCCACACTGTTCCGCGCTAGAACCTACTAAAATCACTATCCTGGAGTTGGAACGGTTGGTGCTTCAAGCAGGGTTGGTTCGCTTGAGTTCAGCGTAAAAGATTTTAATAGGAACCCAACGAACACTTTGGAGTTCGCAGCCATATAAATTGCTTGTCCCTAAAGGATGAAGCCCCAGGAGTAGTTAAGGCCAAAACCGCAAAATTCTTTGCTAATAGGAATGACTTACTTTTCAATTTTGAGCCTTCCTTTTGGGAAATTGCACATGTAGGGCAGAATTCAGCATTTTGGTTAATAGATACATGGTTACTTTATTTAGCCCGATTTTTGAGATTCTTTAGATCTTGGGCTATTTCAGCGATGTTGGTGTTTAGAGGATTGAGCTGAAAGCTATAAACATATTATCTTCGGCAAAGAAGAAAAATGCTGTTGCTAATAATGCCGAAAATATGAATAACTTGTAATGAAAACAGTTTCGAGCATTGAATAAAGCCACTGTTCGCTGATCTAGCTTGGAGCACGAAGCAATTTATTTTATTGCCTGAATTTTGGATGAAACGAATGGCGCAAAACCATGAGGGTAGAGGATACTGTGTACCAGCCCGTTTTCGGATACTCTGTCAAAAGCCGCCTAGCGGAACAAATTTTTCCATATTTCGGCATTACTGGCAGTTGTGGCTGCTCTGCAGGGCAAGACTTCCTCTGAATGGAGTCACGTTGGCCAGCGTTGACAAACTGATCTTCCGTATGGCAAGCAATGAATTGCATCTATATTCAGGCGCTCCTTGACTTGGGGATAACGGAGCGCGCTCGATTGATCGATATTTTCCCCGGTTAAATAGTGCACTTTACTTATGCACAGGGATTATGGTGGGTGTTTTTACTCGCAGGGAGAAGCGCCGTAATTCCAAGAAAGGTTGAAATTGCTGGTCAAAAGACCCTCAAAACCCTCTCTTCCTAGCGAGACGACAGCTGAATCCCTCGAATACGTCTTTTGGGTTCTTTAGTTAAGTATTAATGTAGGCGGTATGCTGGATTAAATTTGGGGAGGCCCTGTTAAGGGTGGCTCCATATTTCAATAACTCTGCCGGAGCTTTCGGCGCATTACGCTGAATAAGGGCAAGCAGATCTTATGGTTTGCTAAGACAGCTTATAATATTTTCAAATTTCTGAACGGCCATCGATTTGTAGATACGAAAAGAGGTCTGGTTGCAGGATAGTCCCTGGACAGTCCGGCCGTTCCGCACCGTAAGCCGATGTTACTTCCATTTTAGCACTGGTTGAATCCAAACTGGCACAGTAATATAGAATGGATCTGAAAGCAGTGATTAGAGCTCGTCGGTTGCCACTTGAACTTCTGTTGGTGGAAAATAGCCCCCAATTGCAACTGTGGAGAGGGGCTTTAAGGCGATCCCAGTTTGTCTTAAATTTCTACACAGAAGTTGGAGATGGGATGCTTTATCTAAAAGGCAACAATAATTTACAACAGGCTCACAGGGGAATACGTCGAGGGAAACCAATTTCAACATATTTGCGAAAGTGTGTAAAGAATATCACAAACTTTAATCCCTGACTTTTCAGCTTTTGTTGGAACAAGATACGTGCTAAATGTACCCTCCCTGCTAAATGTTGGAAACAAAAGCAAGCCAGTAATAAGAGGCATAAAAGATGGGCCAACGAATTCCTAAAGGATTTAAGTCTTCTACTAATACGTTTGGACTAGCTAGGTAGAAGCACAAATGCTTCCGTCAGTTATGAGCATAAAATCGTTGTGAAAAGGGTCTGGGGGCAATGTACTTGTCCTGTCAGGGGGATTACTGCACCCAAATCGGCCCTAAATCATACGGAACCTTGGATGCAATTAATCTGGGAAACGTTTGTATTAAAAGACCGACACTGAATCGCAGACACAGGAAGTTGCCGCCTCCTTGCTTAGGTATGCCAATCGCTTTGAAGGCCTGATATATGTTGGTGAAACCTATATTAATTGGATGTAATCACTAACCCATCTACTGTTGAGTAGGAAAAGGTCGCAATCACGGAAAAATCCCAGCGGGCAGAGACGTTAAATTTTTCTTGCCAGTGAGCAGAAAAAAATAAAAACAAAGAAAATCGTTTGGCAGATTTCTCGCGGGAGAAGACGAATAGCCTGGAAATGCTGTAGTAATAAGGGGGGCTTAGTTATAAGAAGGGTTGCGTAAAGGATTTTGCATTGTGGTGGGTGACGAGAGCTTGTCCCTTTGATGACTCATTACACTTTACTTTGACACTGGTTGCCGTGAAATGACATCGGGCTTGTAAACTCTATTGGTACCAGAGGCCACGATAGGGCAAACCATTTGAGTTCACCCAGAGGAAATGGGAGGGAAGATTTTTCATACCATGATTTCAAAAGCCTTAGGGTGGGCCAATGAGAGTATTAAAGGGAATTTTACGGGGGTACAACTTTCCGACCTAGGTTGTAATTAATATGCCAAAGGGGCTCGCTGTGACAAAGCTCGGGTTAATAACTAACAGAAATTGCTTTTAGCTGTGTATAGTTACAGCGAGGTCGTGCGGCATCAGCTCTAACTACCACATTTCTGCTTCTCTGATGAAACCCTTGGCTATGGAGCCACTTGAGAGCTCAAAATTAGTCGGACGTGGGTAGCGTAGGGCCTTTAAATATGTATATATCGTTACATTTTTGGAATACTTAGAGAGGCGCGCTTGATTGCAGAGTCAAATTTCACACAGTAATTACAAGTTGCAGGGAGACAAAATGGGGCTAAAAACAAAAATGACGTTCTACGATGAAGAAATTGGTTATGCGCACCAGTGACGCGTACCGCAGACGCAAGTTTAAACTGGAGTTTGACGGAGGAAGTTGAGATGTGCTTGCGGCCATCCATTTAACAAAGACATAAAATGGACATGAACGGTAAACGTCTGCCTAGAAGGTCAACACAGGTCATGTATGCGGGTTGGAAAATTGTCAAAACGAACCAAACCAGCTAGATGGGTAGGTACAACCAATAAATGCCTAGTTTCAAAAGTGAGTGATTAAGAAGGCAAGTCATTTTTGCATGGGTCCTGCAGACAAGAAAACAACTAGCCAACTTATAGAAATGCCTGGGGATAAAGATTAATATTTAAGAACTGTGAATGACTTGTTTGAGGACCTGAAAAAGTAAAACTTTGTCAGCAATGAGGACAATGACGATCAATATATCTGACGCCGTTAAGTCAGTTTGAAACAAAAATGGGTCACTCTGCTTCTCTTGTTTTACGTTCGGGGTCTTCCTACAGATAATTACTCGTATAGTGACAATTACTAGTGTCCAGGGGATAATTGAAAGTGGTGTTAGAGACAGGTAACGGTGGCGACCTACGAAACACGGATCTATGTGTGGATGCCTTTGTGGCGATTGACCGTCAGCGCGATGGGCATCTTAACCATGATTGAGCGGCCCCAACAGTAAAGCCGTGTAACTGGAGGACTTTTTCACTTAAAAGGTCATAAGCGTTGGAAATTATATGGCCTTGATTTTTAAACCGACTTGCAAAAGTGTCACTGGTTTGCTTTGGTGTGTCATGTACGTAAATAGCAATGTTCAGTCAATGGCGGCCGGTGGAACAATTGGCATTTGTCCATCCTAGAATAGATTTTCTGAGCCTTGGGTCTGTTTGCCTTCAAGGTGCGTTGAGACGTGTGACGATGGGGGCAGAATCTGGGTAGTAAGCGCTTGATGAGAAAACTGCAGTATGGAAGTATTTCAAATGGGGACTATGGTGCGTGAAACACTAAAACGGAGAAGTGAAAAATGCTACGTTAAATGAGGCACTAAATGAGGCCAGCCCTTGCACTCGAAATGCGCTAATTTTCACTTGCATGCAGAAGGAGTTTATGTGAAGATGTTAAATGTCATTTTGGGAGTAATTGAGAACCTGGTATGAATAGTTATGTCCTCTCACATATCTTGCCGCATGCCTATTGAACAAAGTTGAATGGCAGATGAAAAGTTGCGTTGATATTGTTCCATTGACGGAGCTTCTCTGCCTAAATCTTTCATGTTATGGTGACTGCTGGGAACAAAATTGGTTAGACCTCCTTGATTGGCTTGAGGTGGTACTTCGGCCGTTATATTCAGTCATTACCCTAGGCCCGACTCAGGTTCTTTCTACTGAAGTCTAAGGATTGTGCAGGCCTAAAATTTTTTACCATTATTGTCTTCTCAATTTCATCTTTAAAGCTACTGGAGGCAACAGAAGTCATCCCTATGTGTTTGGGTAGTTTATTCCTCAGGGGAATGTTTGATTTTAACGAAATCTTTCCGAGGTGCTATCCTTAACATGGGAACCAAAACCGGGCATTCAGTGCATCCGAAGGCTTAGGAAGATGCACTCCTTAGTTGAGGTGTGCAGACACATATGTTTACCAAAAATCTCTAAAAGGATTAATTTAAACTCAGTGCAGCCACAAGGGATCGAGCCGTAGTTTTGCGCAACACTCCATGTAATTTAACTATGGAGAATAGCGTTTGTATAAGTTTATTAATTTTATTTGAACATTCTAAGTCTCCACTCTATCACTGTGTCACATGTTCGAACAGACGATAGAAAATAATCCAGGAGGTTTTGCATATTACCAACTTACTTTCTAGGTTTCTAGAAGTTCTGTGTATCGTGCCAATTAATCTCTTAGCTTTTGCAACTTGAACCAGGGTATGTTCCGAGAGGTTAAACGTGCAGGAGTAATGCAAATCCAGGTTTTCGAAGGCGCATGAGGACGGAATGACTCACTCGCTAGGTTCGAAGATTCCTGTAGGATTGTGCTATTTCTGCACTAGTATGCTGCTTTGTGGGCTCAGAATTTCACTGACAAAGCCGGGCATCATGAAGCAAGTGGCCATAAATCATTTTTGCATTGTCCAGAATAGTGTTCAGTTCACGAAGGGGATACATGCACATAATTTGTATATCGTCTGCAAACAGAAAAGGAACACCATATCAGCTGATGTAAAAAAGTTTGTTGGTGCACGGCAGAAAGAGAAGTCGACCCAGTGTGCTTCTTTGTATGACCCGACCAGTATTTGGACGAGGCCTGTATAGAGTTCTCCGTGGCTTCTTTCAGCACTACGTTTCGCAGGAAAGTAACAGGCATTCATTATGATGGATTTAATCGACCGAAGTGGAAGCTTGTCAGGGAGATTAAGTCGAGCGGCTTTCTTAACACTGTTCACCTCACGCGCAAACGTTTTGTGCCAGCTGGCCTCAAATAGCCTTTGGGGATAACACGCGCCGGTCCACTAGGCATTGGGGAACAAGGCAACACTTTGGGCTCAGCATCCTGTACCAATTGCACTACAATAAAATATTCGCCTATCGTTAGCCCGGAATCTATTACCCGGTAATTTAGTTCTATTTATTTAGCCGAAAAAACTACTGTACACTTGCTAAGAAGCTCGTAAACTTGGATTTCGCGCATTTTCATGTTTTCCCGTGGAACTACGTCGATGTTGACGGTGATGTGCGCTGGGGGTGCAGTTGAGGTGGATGCGATGGCTCAAGATTAACTAAAATATCCCCTGAATACTATAGCAAAAGCTAGGCCAAAATGTGTGGCCCAGAATAGTTTGTCAATTTTTTCATCTAAAATAAAATGCGAAAGTGGTCAAAACTGATTAATAACAACATAATGCGCTCAAAAACCCTAGGATAATGGGTCTCAGCATGTATCGGTGTTGTGTGAGGTTTCCAATGGATGAGCACCTCTTGCGAGCATCAACATGACCCCAAGGCTCTAAGCGGCTCTAGTTTTGCGCAAGGCAGATGCAGTGAACATACCAGCTTGTATTTTGGTGTGCTGAAGCAATCTGGAACCCAAGCTGACATGGGGCTCATACCATCTACTCCCTCTTCGTCGACATAGAACACCATGAATCTGA
This sequence comes from Fasciolopsis buskii, assembly GCA_008360955.1. Taxonomy (NCBI): domain Eukaryota; kingdom Metazoa; phylum Platyhelminthes; class Trematoda; order Plagiorchiida; family Fasciolidae; genus Fasciolopsis; species Fasciolopsis buskii. The sequence goes on along the minus strand of LUCM01000660.1, from coordinate 128,488 downwards.
TTCCTACGGTCCATGATACTATCATTCAACGCGGCACTGCTCGTCCGCTGAAGTATCTTACAAACGAACGAGGTTCGCTGGTAATCATTGGAGGCGGAAAGAAAAAGACACACAGCAGGACAAATTTAGGATCCACCATACGTCGTTGCATGTAGTCAGTCGGGTGCGCCTCCTGCTACGGTCATTCCTGAGTGACAGTCTGATGAGTCACCGCCAGCTTTGTCTGGGCTGCGATGTTAAATCGATCGCGGTTACTTTTGTCTCACAACACAGTGAAACAATCCTCCACTGCTCTCTAAAGGCATCTTTGGACTACTTTCAAAATATTTTCACAGCTAAACATGTAGATTTAGTTTAATCCCTCCGAATGACATTTGCTTTTTGCCCCAGCAAGATCCCCTTTGAAGGTATGCGTCGCCCTCTTAAAGCGTTTTTACTGCAGATTGGCAGTCCAGTGAGATTTGCCTTTTTTCGCAGCGTCAAAACTGTGAGGCAATCCCAGTAAGATACATACTTGATCCTGGGGACATCTAGAAGTTGATGCAGTCCATAGGTGGACAGCGGTATCGTCGTACGAGGGGCAGGGAGAAATTGTTCTTTTGGAATTTTTGCCCGGCCGATAGGAGGCTTCATCTCAATTAATCTGATTTGGAAATAGCATGTGCGGTTTTTACACAGAGAGTGAGTAATAAACTAACCAGAACTCTTCGCACGAGGCCGCGGCTTCTCCGTTTATTTGACGGACCGGAAAAAGAGCGACAGTCGACATGATTTTATCCAACGTTCTTGGTTCGCTGAGCAAGAGTGATGAAACGAAACTCCTGGCGGAATGAAAAGCCTGCTGTCTTGGACTCCACAAAACTTGATTAACTGGGAAAATTTTCGTTTCTTTCAGGGTCTAATTGAGTCACAAGGTTTTTAATTTGAGGGAGATGAAACTAGAGCATTTGTGGTAGTCCCTTTTGCTAGAGCACACCTCTCAACTCTACTGTTAAAATCTTAATGGGATCCGAATAGTTACTTCGGGACATTTTGGTGTCACCTGTCTTTCACCAGTGGATATGCAACTGTTGGCTTCATATAGATCACTCCCGGCACCCACCCCATCCATTGGCTTGGCAAAATGAGTGAAAGAATACATATTTCGGATTTTGGTAAACTTCAGCTACCCCCACGTTGAGTGAGGCAACCAACTACATCTACTAGTAGCTAATCCCGTATCCAAGGAGTTTGCTCTTCCACTCAAAGATCTCACGTTGTTCCACCATGTGATGCAACTGACGGGTACCATTTCCAATCCAACCTTCACTTCTGACTTGGTCAATTCCCCAAAAGAGACCTTATTCTGAAGACATGATTCAACGTCCGCCCATCGAGAGTAGCGGCCACTTGATCCTAACCATCCACTGGCAACGTGGTTCTCAGCCGATAATGAGGTCGGCTGCTGGTCTGTGTGGCATTGGCTCGGATGACTGGAACATCCGCTTTCGAAAGCTGCGCCTGTGCCGGACATTTCCCCCTGTGGCACATGGGAGCTCACACGCCCTATATTTGTCATGGTTCTAATCGCAGCTCTCTGCTTAACCTCAACTAAGAAATCGTTCTTGGCAAAACTGACAGCCAGTGTATTTCGGCTAAGTTAACTGCTAGTTCCTCCACAAATTGCGTTGCACTCAATCAGACTAAGCAACATACTTTTGCGGAATCCCTGGAAATCATTTTCCAAGTGCATCGTTCCTCGCTATCAGTAGTTCTTACTGCTGTCTTTTGCAATTTAGGGTAGTATTGTAGTTTTTAAGAATAATTAGGGCCGTTTTTCTAGTTAAAATAGTCCCTAAATTTTTTTGCCATTACCTTCTGACCTCATCCCTCGCTGACCTATCTGTCATATTTACTTCAAGCCTGGAACATCACATTTCCAGCTCCTGCCTGGACCAATTTTAAAGGTCTTAATGTTGCTAAACACATATTCCACCGGTCCATCGATCTACTTTTAAGAGCAATTTTGCCAATTAGCCTGTCTATTTATCTTTTCACCTGCACGCTCCCGCACTTCTTCACACCATCCCGTTGCCTGTTACTAAAAGTTCATAGCCTCTCATAGTCATTTCAGACGTCCTTGAGTTCCTACAACCCGTACGATGCCTTCACCATCCGAAAAAAGGGACGTCAGTGCCGCACGGTAGTACTGAGAAAACCCTTAAAACCCCTAATTCCTACTAAAACGTGCTCAGTCCCGCTTACTGACATATTTAGTAATTCTGGTCTCAAAGCACTTGATGCTTCAAAAAGACTAAGAGACCCAGAAATCAAAATACGGCAGCTCAAGGACCTGTCATTGAAATTGTCCCCATTAACCTGCCTAATTGACCCTTCTACTTACAACAATGCCAGCAATCTAGCTGTCACATGACGCCTTTTTGACTCCATTACCAAAGAAGCTCACAAATGTGATACGAATGCGAAGAAAGCCGTTGTCTTTAAAGTACCCGACCGCCTCCCATTGCCACTTGTACAATCCACCATTCTCAATGTTTGTAGCATGACCCGCCACTCCTGCCTGTGTGCTAGGCTCCGTAAAAAATCCCCTAAGAGTAGCTGTCCAATTTTATTTCAATCTCTTGATGAACTTTCCGCTAACAAGGCGAACACTGCCAACTATACGTCTTATAAAAATACCAAGGTCTTCACGGATAAAACTCCGTTCCAGAGCGTTATATTACGGTCACAGAAGTTTACCGCACCTTCTCAAGTTGGCAGGATTTCCATTGTATCTGGAGCTCCCCCTCTTACCAGTTCGCTGCCGATAGAGGCTCCTCCTGATGGGCCAAATCCTGAGCCTACTGCCAAGGTTTCAATCAACCCACCTTCTGCCTGTGACAATCCCCATCGCCCCACATCTCCGGCTATCCAGTGCTCGGTGACCAGTACCGGGACCAACATAGAGAACCCATCGAAAACTACACCTTCAAGCAATTTGCACAACCGACCTCTCCCGTACTTACGCCGCTCAATTTCCTGTTCACTCTCTTCACTCCACAAATCTGTCATTGGTCTGTCTGAGAATAAATCTGCTGATGGCAGTGGCACCCTACCTTTGCATATACCCGCTGCGAATGTGGTAATCCTTCAACATCATCTCCTTTGGTCGCAACCAATACCGGTAGATCTAGATGAAACGCTATCCCCTTCGTCCAACCAACCACCACGCAAACGTGCTCATCTGAATCCACCAAATCTGGCACCCCAAGATAAGGGCATTGACGGTATAACCAAGCTTATGATTGTCGTCTCACCGAGACCTTTTCAGGCTAATACCAGCCGCTCGGCATATACCCCATCCCAGAAACGCCCTCTGGCACGTCCTCGTTCTTCCATCAAACAACAGCATGGCACCCAGACAAAATCAGTTGAATTCCATAGAACGTGCATACCAGTGACATATTCAACTAACCACAAAACCCCGCACTTCATTAGCCATCCTGCTTATTCAGTACGTCAACCTGCCTAAACACCTCAACTGTCTGGCGGTCTCGGCACACTCAACTCGAGCAAACCATCCCGGCATGAGCTCTGCAAACCGGAAGGTCCACAACCTTACGGAGGCCTACTAACCACCGCCTAAAATCACGAGTTGATTGGCCCACTGTATTCATGCCGCCACCCTCCTTCGGCAACACAGTTGCCACATTCCAGCATGATAATAATGCCCCTCCATATTTAGCGCCTGCCACTTATCCTCCCTTCTTTCGCCCACTTACACGTCAACCCTATTTGGATGCATTTCCGCCACTCCAATGCCCCTTTCCTACTACTGCACGCCTAAATCCTTACCCGAACTAACAGTATCCTCATAATTCTGCACGATTTACCCCTGGATCCTCCCACGCTACCTGGCGAACTTTAGAAAAGTGTATTTCGCCCTTTGAGCTACAACCTATCGCGAGACCCCTGTCACAACCCACTCTTGTCCAGCGCTTACCCCAATTGCCCCAGCTAGAACACAATGCTCCCGTGCCTCCTACGACTTACAAAAGAAACGCCTATCCCCAAAAATAATGCGTATGCCCGCTAACCGGCTTTTTCTCCGGCATTTTTACAGCCCCCCACTAACCCCCTTGATTGCAAGTTATGCCGTGACAAGGTCACAATTCGGCCACATAACACTGTCTAACCCTCACTGATGCCACATCCCTCACGCTGTCATCTTCTGACAACCGGCTGATCAACTCACAAGCTTCTATCAACTTGGTCTTTATCCACAAATCCATTAACAAAGGCAGTATCTCGCCTTCCAGTATACCCAGCTCCACTAAATTTACTCCCTTGTCAGAGCCATGCACTATCCGAACCTCTAATGTATCTCTTGAGTATTTTACTCCCACCGAACCCACCTCTTGTACATCAGGTGGACTTAAAATTTCCAGTGAACTTTCCTTACTTCTCCCGAAATCCCGCTAACTGACTCTTAAAGTAAGGGAGCTGAAACTGTTAGCAGCTAAAAACTTGTGATTTTATCTTGGCAACAGAGACTTGGCTAACACACCACAGCTCCACTCCATCTTTTTCTTTGGCGGGTAATGCGCCCTTCCAAACCGACAAATCAAATCGTGGAGGAGGTGGCTGTCTAGCCTACATAAGTAGCCACACAAAGCTTCCATTCGCCATCACCCACTTCTTGATTCTATCCCTGACACCATTTGGCTTCTGGTACAACTACCCGAGCTCCCAATCCACATAGGATTTGTATACCGACCACCAAATCGATTAGTTCTGATATTTTTCGTCCCACCCAAGTCTTTATTTATCTTTCTGGTCTCCGATCCAGCTTAAGGTAATTGCAGGTGACTTCGATGCCCCAAAAATCTGTTGTTCCTCCTTATCCGCTCCACCTACTCTACGTAACTTTGTTTCTGCAACGCATGCTGAAGGATGAACTCTGTTTGTGACTAAGCCCACAAGGTTTCATAGTATCTTAGACCTATTTTTTACGTATAGAACTCCTAATGTTAAGGTTTCATCGCTAAAACCCCTCCCTGAGTGTGTCCACATGATGGTCACGTGTAGCTTCCCTCTCCCTAGCAAACCTTCCTCACCCATGTGTACCCACCATGCTGCTTCTTACTGTATGTCGGCTCTTCGGGACGAGATCCCTGACGCTCTGCGAAACCTTGATTAGTCCAGCTTTTTTATCGCCTGACCTGCAAAGAGTGGCAGGCGACCTTTACGCAGAACTTCTTTTTACTATTAATCGTCTGTCCACTCCGATCACTCAATATAAACCCCAGAAGCTTCAGACGAAACTTTTGAAGGCTCAAAAAATCCTCAACAAAACGAGAGACTTTTTGCTCCTAGTGCAATTCAACCGCTTGCAACAAAAATTTCTTATGGAGTCCGAACTAAGGTTAAAAAAGCAGGAAATGCTAGTTCTTGGGTCGCTTAACCCAGTTCGCAAGACTTCCCACATTTTCAAAGCTCGCTCGCAGCCCAAATCATCAGCTCTTCCGAACCTCATCAGATTTAATAGCTTGCGCATCGAGTCTCCTGTAGACACCGCAGAGGCATTCGATGCATACTTCTCTTCTACTCTCACTAATGACAATCGTACAGCCTCAGAAATCCACTCCATGTTAACTTCAGTTGGACTATCCTCCATCTTATCCGACGTTGCTGGCGTCATCAATATGATAAAATATGCCGGGCCATCCCACAGGCCTGGCACTGAAGGCATCCTACCAGTCCTATTTCGCACCGGTGGTCCAGATCTTTCACTGATCCTTCTAAATCCGCTCTCGCTCTCCATGTCCGGCGCTACATTTCCGTCTCAATGGAAAACCTCTATTATTGTTCCACCCCACAAAAAGGGCTATATTTCTAACCCTAAAAACTTCCGTCCCATTACCTACACTCCAGTTCTATCCAGGCTTATGGGAATGACTGTTAAAGAACAACTGGTTAACTTCCTTACTAATCACGATCACGTCAACTCCTCCCAACACGGTTTCCTCAGGGGCCGATCTTGCCTCACTTGTCAGTTTGACTTCTCAAACTTGGTTACTCATCGTGCTGATTCCCAACGCTCGATGCTCATAAGCATTTTAGACACGTCAAAGGCGTTTCCCCGCGTTTCCGACTCCCGACTTTTGGCCAAAATTAGGACTTATGGGATAAGAAATCCCCTCTTATCTTGGCTATCATCCTAACTTTCCGATCGCTCTCAGGTAGTCAATATTAACGGTTGTTTTTCCCAGTCCTGTGCTATTACCAGTAGGGCCATTCAGGGGAGCGTCTTAGGTCCTCTCCTATTCCTTCTATTCATTATTGATATCTTTAAAGTTATTCGTCATGGCACACCATTCCTGTTTGCCGATGACATTAAAATAGTCTGCTCTTTTGAGGACGCTTCATTTAGCTCCCCTCTTGCACTCATCATTGAAGACTTAGAGTCTCTTGATAACTGGTGTTCCAAGTGGCTTGTGAAATTCTCTGCTGTAAAAGCCCTCTGATAAAATAAATACCACCTTCCTCCGGGCGCCCTCTCTATAAACGGCATGCCAATTCTTGTATCACACAGTTAAGGACTTAGGGTTACAATACTCCTGCTGTTTCAGCTTCCACGAGCTGGCCCACCATCAGACCGCTGTAGCTAAGAGAACCGCCACAATGATCTTAAAGGCATTCCGCACTCCGGACTGCAGAATTATCACCTTCAAGTCCCATGCTAGGCCCCACCTCGAGTACTGCCCGATTATCTTCACGCATATGCGTAAAGTCGATCGAATTGCAATCGAGAATGTGCAGCGTGCATTCACTAGAAATCTAGGTCCTTCGTCTAGCTTAAAATATAGGACCAGATGCGAGCTGCTTGGACTTGAACCATTGTGGTTTCGTCGAGTTAAATTAAACCTTGCATTGCTCTTTAATCTTTGCCATAATGATGTCCACTCTACTGCAAACGTCACACACGACGCTGGTACTCCCCTTTATCCACTTCGTAGTAGATGCTACTCGTTAAAAGTACCCCTGACTCGACTATCGATCAGGGCGAAATTCTTCACAGTTGCTTACTCTAAACTGTGGAACAAACGCTCTGGGATCGTGCCCAAATTTAGCCCAGTTCAAAGCCCATCTGGCAAAGTTACTGGATGTCCAGTTCTTAATTAATCTGACACGAGCTAACAATGGACTTGACAAGGCTTACGAACATGGGATAAAATTTTAGTTCGCGACCGAATCTTTGCTGAGATCACTATCAGGGAGTCGGCTCCACCTATTGCCTCCTCACTTTATCACACGTCCCCGCTAATGCACTTTTTGACCTCCCTTGTAGTGATGTACCCTCTTCCACAGTGGCTTGAACAACTAACTCTCGGAATTCTCCTAATGTGGGCTGACGAAAAGGTCAGCGTACTTATTGTTGGATCCATGCTCTCCCCACATCCTGTGATTTTAAACGCCAGCCTGTGTACTCCTTGCTCTTCATGTCATCTTATCCTCTTTACTGGCTTGGCAGGGCCAAATAGGTCGTTCTTGGTAGCCCCTAACATTCAATTACGCCTAAAACTGCCAACATAGCTCACTCTAGTTACCACATTTTACAGAAGAGATGCACTACGTTGCAGGTATGTTGTCGAAATCCAATAATGACCACAATCCCAATCTGGCAACAAGCCAGACTACTTCTCTCTTGCGTTTTAGATTTCGCATCCGGAGCAGACGCGCTGCTAACGCTTCCGTTCTCATACTGGCGATTCCAAATCTGCTACCCTATCATCCCTGCTAGAAACCTGTTACCCAGAACTGGCCCTCGAGTTCTGGCCCGGTCAGTCGAAACTAAGCCAATCGTCGCACTGGATATCTCAACTTGCACCTTTGCAATCGGATAAAACCATAATTACTACTGTCTCCGGAACGGCTTGCGCACCTCATATTCCCCAACCCTACTGCCGAATAGGTTCAAAAGCTGTGACAACAAACATGACAGTATAGATAACATTCTAGGCTAGTGTATTCGAGGAGTGTTCATGCATAAAATTTCTCTTATCTGACGCGCCTCCCGGTACAGCTTACCGCCATCTTATTCTTGTCGGTTCCATATTCGAAGCTTCATTAATTTCCTCCAGATAGTTTGAGACAATCTTGGCAGTCTTCCTCCGCCCTCAGCATTTTTTGGCCATTTGTTATTAAGTACTTGTCTTATCCAATTTGATTGACGTTCCGCCTAGTTTTCACCATTTCCATCTGGTTATCACATTACCACTGCCTGTCATCTCTTCAGCTCAACGTTTCCGTCCATCGCGTAACGCTCCTGACGTTTGGGACTCCGGCCATATATCGACACCCGCCGTTGAGCTCCGTCCATGTGTGCGCCAGCAATGAGCACATTTAGTGCACCTAAACACAAAATGACCCGTAGTTCGCTGCTTGCAAACAGTCCCAGGAAACTCTTTCTGATCTTGAAAAATTATTTTTATATTTTTTGATTTGCACTGGCATACCTCTACTTTCCCTATTGCTTTGCAGCATCTCGTTTCACTTTCCAGTGAGCCTCTGCAATAACTCAATGTTGCTCCCACCCATTTATCCTATTCGACTTCTATTATTTGCGTTTCCTGTGCATCATTCTTGTAATAATTTGATCCTGCCTTGCGCATGCCTCTCGCAAATCAAGAAATATACATTATTATTATTATTAGGTGGCTCAAAGAGTTTGTCTGCCTATCTTAGACAGCGTACCACATCTTCCAGTCCCCGGCAAAGAACAGCGTATTAGAGGTTGTCAATGACTGCAAAGCTAGCGCACCAGCAAGGAAATGCAAACCCGTGTACCGCAGTAGGGATGAACGTTTACTCGTTAAGCCAACCAAATTCACTATGATTCATTGCCCGGACTTTCGGGAGGCGCCGATGCAACGCTGCTTGCAAAACATCAGTCATTCTCCCGGTCCTGACGGGTTCACAAACTTGCGGTGGAGAAGCTGGCTGACGCTCTTCCTCTGACTCTTACAAAGCACCTAGCATGTCTGTTTTGTGTGGTATTTTACATGGGAAACGGAAAACCCACCTTTGTTTCTTTCTTCACAGGCATCACCCGGGGCAAACGGAGCCACCCCGTCTGACTTGTCCCGCATTCTCCACTGGAATATCTGTTGGCCGTTAAATGTTTGCGTGGGTCCAACATGCCTCCTATCCAAAATGGCGTGTCTTTTGGAAGCAACGGTCATGCGTATCCAACCCGCTACCTGTCCGCAAAAGCCAGCCGGAGGGCAAGGCCACAGGTTATCCCACGGGTGCGAAGTTTGCTGATCCAGGGAAGGAACACAATGAGTTCCCGCGTGGTCGCTTGCTTTTAATTACTCATGTTATAGGACCTGATAACTCATCGTCGCATGAAATGGTTCAGTTTCTCCGTGATTGTACCTTTCCAGTCACAGTTGCCGATCAATTCTCACAGTGAGCAGCTGATGCCAGCGGTGTCCACCGGGGATCACTTTTTCACTTCTGCTTTTAGGATAAGCCAAAGAACCGCTGTCAAATCTCAGTGCATCATGCTTTATCAATGGGGATGAAATCACGATATGGCTTGTCGTTTGATAAAAAATTGACAGAGGCTCTTCAACACGGCGTGGGTAGACTCATGAGGTGGTTGAATGACTGGCTACTCCCGATTGACTTGCCAACTGGGACTTCATTTGTGTTGAAAAGCTAGAACACATCAACCACGACTCGACATAAATCATGTGGGGCTTGCAAGTTTTGGCAACCCCTTTTGAGTGGGACCTGGGTGAGTCAGTTTCAATGGTTCTAAAAACTAGATGGCACACTGATCGAGCCTGTCCATTCGCCTGTAGCACGCTCGGTTCCAACCGTCAATCCTTTGGAAGGCCACCACTGGAAGCCTGTAACTCAATGTATGCTTTCTATGAACGTCCTTGCACGGAATGTAATAGACATGTTTCCCTCTCTTGCACCGTCAAGCAAGTGGCGAATCCGAAGAGAGTGCGACGGCTAGCCATAAGTATGGTTGCTGAACTACGTCGATGCAGTTGTAACCTTTATCTTCACTTGATCAAACTACTTCCAGAATATACCGAAGTGCTGGGGAAATCTAATCCACATCAGCCATTTTATCTGTGAAGACTTGGATCTCGACCTGGGGACTGAATTACGTCTTAATCACAACAGCCCCACGCCAGGATACTCTCCTCTGCCGATGAAGCATAAGCCAGTGGACCAGAAGGGTGACCACACTAGAACACGGGATTTTTGGTGAACTGTTAAAGGGAACCGCGGAATGCTTATTCAAGAGCAGATTAGACGGCCATATGGTTGCAAGGTGACTGACGCTTTGCGGGATGTAATGGGGCACAGACGGGAATGTTTCCTTCAGGCTCAATTCGAGAGAATATAGTAAAGGTTTATGTTAGCTCTTCAATGTCGTATGGCCTCAGGCTAATCGAAATAATTTATATAGTTTTGCCAAACCATCTACTGGGCTGATGTGATACATTTTTCATTTTGTCTACTTAGCCTAGTTTTTCTACCGAATCAGCTTAAGGAAAAAGTAATTTGTTGGCGATAACCATCGCTTCGGTCCTTCAGAGATTGCTGGTAAGATGCCCAAGATCACATTTTGGTCATGAAAACCATTTAACAGGATGCAGTGGGTGATGAGGCTTATTGTATAGCAGGCAATGATGTCACTGCTTGCATTGGCCTCCACAATGACTTTTATCGGACATTCAGGTCCTATGAAACGCATCAAGGAGAACATGAAGTTTTATTCTAGATTCCCAATCCATCTTTGTTTAATTGACAGTCCTAGGGATAAGGATCCACTGGTGAGTTTGTGTTTATTTTCTTGCTTAAAACATTGGTCCATGTTGAAAGTCAAGGTATATGTCCTCCTGATGATAGGAACGTCACCCATTGGTGCTGATTTTGTCATCTGGTTTCGAAGAGCGATTGAAGTTAAATACTTTGAACAAATTAGTTCCATGAACAATGTTCATTCCAATACATGTCGACCAACGTAGAATAAAGAAATTGGCCCCGAACTACACCTTTTGCCTTCAATTTGCATTAGCTACATAAGTAAATCTGGCGCATCTCCTCATCTGGGATATACGATTCTATTTGTTCCTCAGCCAAAAATCACGCAGGACACTGCATCTGCAAACTGTCAAAATAAGGGAAGTCACAGTTCGGCTGCTTTAAATGAGTTGACAGTTCGGCGCGTTAAGGAAGCCCTTGGGATTTCAGCGCAAAGCACAGGAATTCGCCTTCCAGTTATTTCTCTTAGTGGTATCAGTAAAGAGCAAACTGTCATCCGCAGTCAGTGGAAGATTACTACCGTATCTTTCAGCCGGAGTGGGCATACCTCCTACAGGAGTGCTCGGACTTGTAGCTCGCAAGGCTGCAGTCACATGTCTTTTGGCATTTGCGGCTCACCGCCAGACTCCAACAGCCCCAACTGAGAGCCCTCCAAGTTACTGCACTAGCGCGGTCATTCATAAAGTCTCAAGAACTGGTGATGAGTTACCGCAGGGAAATGTTGCAGTAGCATGACTATACGCTCCCGGATGCAGATCGCTCAAACTTGACAGATTTTTGGCCAACGATCCAAACCGAATGATTAGCGTCAATCAATCAGAGGAAAATAGCAATCAAGCTTCAAACAAGTGTCCGTGCTGAAAAAAATCTACCTGAACAGCAACAGAAGTATCAGAAACTAGACTCCAGGTAACAATGAAAGGATCCGTCAAAACGCTGGTGGGTTTAAGTACATTAATTGCCGTCACGACTGCCTCAATTGGGGGCATTTTGCCAAAGATCACAGTTCGTTCTGATAAACCCCTTGAATTCGTTGCCAGTTCAAGAGGCAAACTGGGCAACCAACCACTATTTTTCCATTCCAATAATTACGGTATTTACGACAGCAACGGGTAAATAAAAATTCAATACTCGTGTTTAGCCTATGACATTGTAGGTTATGTCCGTGAGAGCACAGACACTGCGTCTTTACGACTAATTTTTTGTTTACCCTGTGTCCGCCGCGCCATCTTTGTGTAAATTTGGTCTTCACTTGCCCATACCTCTCGAATGTCGAGAAATATACATATTATCATTGCCATTATTATTATTATAAATTTTATTTGACAGTAGTCCATTTCAAGCAAGACGCGGGCAAGGGCAACCAAAAAAACGAACTAGACGTTTCAACTAAAACTATTCAATCGGGAAAATCGAATGTCTGAAACCAAAAGTGGTACGCGCCCACCGGAAGAAACAAGTATGTACAATAGAACGGAAACAAAAATAAAGCTAAATGAGATGGCATTGCCTGAATCTTTGACCCTCCTCCTTTGAAAAGATGAATCTAGTTTGATCGTACATCTGGGAACTTTGAGTTGGCCTTAGTGCATTCTTTCCGTGCATGCTGCTTCCCAACATAATATGCTTGCTTTTTATATTGTTATCACCAAGTTTACTCCGGCATACCTCACTCCCAATGTAGTGTGGTCATTTACCTTTGCCCAAAAGTGAGCAAGGCTTTAAACCACGCGTGCATCATTTTCCAACCTGTATGCTCGGAATCTCCGAATTGGAGCTGAGCTCATGAAATTAGACAAAAGCCTCCAAATGCTAGCCGTAAACGTCACTCAGACTTCTGTGACTTGTCTTTGCAAACAAAATAGCCCATCCCCACGGAATTTCACACAACAGGGCATTAAAGCCGTTCAACCCAGAGCTTTTCGAACTACTAACCTTCAAAGAGCGGCCGGATGGTTAATAATTTCTTAGTAAAAGCCTTGAAAACTTCATGAAACCCAGACTTAGTGACCCAATGCGGTGCGGGTTGCTTGGTGTATCACCCCCGAGTCTCATTCCGGTAGGGGGCAAAAGAATAGGCAATTTCAGAACCCAACAAGTTCTTTTCCAGGGCAACAGACACACTAAAGGCTTAGTCAGCAAAGACTTTCGCAATTACCAGAAACGTATTCCATTTTGAAGTCGTGAAAATTAGTGTTTGGAAAATGAGAATTTTGTGCACGGATGATGACTTGCCATGAGGCTTTCTGAATCGTGCTCTTTTGGATATGACCTCTGCAGTGGTACAAATGCAGGGCTCCCATCGTCGTCCCCTGCTGTTTTTGATATGCTTGAACGATTGTCCACGGGCTGCATGTCCCTCAGGTTTAATCTCCGCAGATGATCTTGACCCATGGAAAGTAATCAGAGAGCCGGGCGAAAGCGAACGAATGCGGAAAAATTTGGACGCACCGGACCGCTATTCATAGGCTTGGGGTCAACCGGCAGGTTATCAGAAGTGAACGCAAATGGCGGTGGGCCCTCATACCTTGCGTGCCACTCAAAGCCGCCCATCTCCAGGTTTTCTTCACCGCTAACCGATGATGAATGCGAACTTGAGTTTAAAATGTTCATTTTTAACTGTTCACCCGTGTCGCTGGTGTCTGCCCTCCGCCCCGGGTTTTCGGCGTTCCACTGGTTCTTCTCTAATCCGGCAGTTTTTGTCTATTTCAGGCAGCTGCACTTCGCCCTCGGGCTTCCTTGATACCACTGTTTATGATTAAACGATCTTCTGATTAGAGATTTGCCAAGCCAGTGGCAAGCCGCCACTGACACGCCTTTCTGTTCATGGGGGCACAGCCCCAAAGGTCAAACACAGCTGGTCGGACTGTGGAGGTGATGCGTAGGACCCATTTACTGCAAGTGTAAGCTGAATTCTTGGTGCATCCTTACAGCCAACATGGAATGCAGTTATCCAAGTAAAGCTGATATTTGTTATATTGTCCTAGGTCTGCGGCCATTTCCGTAGAACGACTAATCCGTTGAGCTGAGTATTAGCAGCTCCGAATTTCTGTATGGCCATCTCACCCGAGATTAAGCTGCAGGCGCCTTTAATATCCGCTTGTTTGCCTCTAATGCCGAGCTACCATCGTTCGACACACACCTGCCAAGGTTGCTAAAACGGTCCATGATTGATGGTTTCCCTACATCCGGTATAGCGTTCGGCACCAATGCCGTCCAGCCCCGTAACGGAACTATGCCCTTTGAAGGTGAAAGGCACATGCCAAACCGAGAACCGATCTCGACAGTCTATCTAGTGCCCGTTGTGCATGGACAGCAGACTCGAACAGACACACGACGTCGTCTGCGTAATCTAAGTCGCATAGCTTCCCTTCACTTCGCTGTTTGACTCCTACATCACGGAGATCTCCTAAAGCATCTTTCATCACCTCGTCCATGACGAAGTTGAATAAGAATGGGGAAATGGGACACCCTGGTCGAACGCCACCAGTCGTTTCGAATGAACTTGACGGTTCATCGTATACCCTAGCGCGGCCATTGGTATGCGAGTACAATGCCCCCCACAGGTTCAGGATATTCGTTGACATGCTCTTCCGGTTGAGAGCATTGAATAGTGATGGTCGATCCACGGAGTCGAAAGCACCTTTCAAGTCGAGGAATACTACGATCGTTGGGCGGTGGGGTGTGTGACGCCTTTCCAGTAACTGTCAAAGAGTGAGTATCTGGTCGATACAACCTCGACCTGGACCATATCCGGCCTATTGTTGGCGGATATTGCTCTCTCGAATCCGTGTCGAAGGATGCGGCATTACTGAAGCTAACGCTGCAATAAATACCGGAATCGAACTAACCCACCGATAATTGGTACAGTCACTTCGTGTGCGATTCTTTAGAATGGGCATAAGCAGCGGCTCATGCCAACTCGACGCAGTACTTTTCTTGTTCTGGATATCTCGATGCAGGGAGGTAGTTGATTCCATTAGAGCTTTTCTACCAAATTTGAGAAGAACTTGGGGAAGCGCGTTGTACCGGCTGCATTTCCCCTTTTCAGAAGTCAAACATTCCGCTCTACTTTTACTTCCTTTGGGTTTCGACGGACACCTCCGAAGGCCTTGCAGCTCCAGACCTCGGCCTTATCACGTTATCCTGTGGCCAGCTAAACTGCCGAACTGCTCGGCCCAGCGGTCCATTCTTCGGTGTCGACCATGAATGAGCTCTAAATTCCTGTCACACACGACCTCACTAACCAAAATTCACCACCCAACAAAGTCACATATAAGCTTAGACAGCCTTTGTCTGTTACCTGAGGTGGCCGCTATTTCCATTTCTTCCACTACCTTGACCCACACAGTTTCACAGTTAATTATTAGACTCATTGTCACCGGGCTCATTGTTTTCAACTCATCCCAGTTAGAGGACCGTCGTCTTTGCTCTACTTTACCTAGCGCCCCCTGCGAGACCCAGTATCTTTGATGAGCGCTAGCTCAGGACCATAGGCAAGATCTGCCAATAAGTGTATCACCCGCTTGATTTGCTTCAAATGCCCTTCTATAATGCTGGTCATCGGAGTAACAACTCCTCGCATACGTTCTGCCGGTGGCTGTTGCATACAGCCGGATCAAACGCGTTCTACGGCTAATCAAGTTTGTGGCCTGCGTCGATGGCCGTTAAGCTGCAGCAAAAATCTCATTAAAACCAACCCATGGTCCGAAACGACGTACGTGATCAAGCAGGACCAAGAGTTTTGGACACAAATGCACCAACGGTAGCTAAGTGCAATATGGTCGGTTTATTTCGGACTACCGTCTAGTTGGAGCGCCGCGTCAATGTGCGATGCGCACTGCCTCGGAATTTCGTAAAAAATAGGAATAGGTTCTTGTCCGCACAGAATTGATAAGTCTTTTCCCGTTATCTGAGCAGGAAAGGCGAAGCACCACCACAAACACGCTGCGGATGTACTGTGTATCAACTTCTGCATTAAAACCATATGCCACCACCACAATGTCAGAGCATTTGCTCTTCCGGACAAAACTGACGAAGTCATCATAAAAATTCTTCTTTTTGCATGTTGGTACCGCAGTCAGTTAGAGCCTATGCCCCTTAACATTACTGTCCTTCCGGACGCCGACTGATCCCTGTAGTCTCATGACACACAAACGACTGTTTATGCGGTTCCATTTACGTGGGCCACTTCAGCCTTCTCATTTAAGACCATTCCCACTCAGCGTTGACTCATAGCTAGAGCTGCTTCGTCTCGTGAAGTGGGAAGGAAATCTCCCAATGGGAAGTTAAGCGCAGTCACTTAAATTGCCCCACTTAAACCCGAGCTCGTTTTTTTCACTCACGCAGCAAACATCAATCGAAAGTGAGTCAACTGTCAGAATTAACCACGCCTGTTGGACAGCCTGCATTAAAGTGCGCACACTGAAGGAACCCAGATGCAGAGGCTGACAAGGCTCTAGAAAATTTGACCTAAAGGACTGAAAACCACCTACCGCATTACCTGACAATAAACCGTTGCGAGTATCGGGCGTGTTATAAATGGCGATACTATGGGTAGGCAGACGGTACAAACAGACTGGGTTGGAGACAGATGAGACAGGTTGAATAAAAGAGAGGGAACTCTGAGCAGTGGCATACTTATACCTACCCACCCCATTCATGCAGTGGGCAGAGTGGTTCTGATTATCCAGCGCGACGACCAATGCGGCATGGAATTCTTGGTAGGCGTGTAACTCATGAGAATTAATGGATGGGTGCTGCTAGGGAGTCTAGCCGCTAAACGGAAAAACGATAGGGGTTCTCAACCGAACCCTTTGGTTCTGAGAATATCCTGAAAGCAAGACAGTGGGGTATAGCTGAGTGTAAGCTCATCTACTTGATTCAGTTATTCTTCCACTAGTTTCTTCGACCGAATCACCAACTCAGGTCGACTAACGACTGGAAGGACCAGGAGATTACTTCTTCAGACCTCTACCCATTGGCCTTCTTGGCGTGATTGAACTTTCAGCTTCAGACAGGCCAACCCGTATGGCTTGCTGTGTCATGGAGGCGTGCGAGCCGCCACATTACGTCAACGTGCAGTCTCGTTGTGACGGACAAGTAACCAGAATGTCAGTTAGTTGGGGAAGCTGGATTGCAAGCCCCAACCCCGAAATGCGCTCCAGGAGTTCATAGTAGAATAGAGGATCGAGGACGGTGAGTGCTCCCTGCGGGGATGTCTCATGGTTCAGTGGCGGGCCGGTGCCGTCACTAATCTATCCGAATGATCCACGGGGAACCATCGGATTCAAATAAATACTGCCGAACGCCTATGTGTGACTTTGAAGGGCGCACTCTGCATACTTAACCTCAACAAACCTAGCGAAAACTTAGTTTACTGAAAGCAAAATCACCAATACGGGAATGGTTGCGACACCCGAATATAAGGGTTACGATAAAGAAACCAGGTGGTCAGCTGATCATCAACAGTCTCCTTTTAATCTACTGCTGAACATTTGCCTTCTGCGGGAACAAACTTAAGCTGATTAGACAGACATTCAATAAAAGGACCGGAATCAACACTTTTTCAGCATGGTCCCATGTGGCATTCTTAGAAAACAGAGACCCAGAAATTTGCCGTAGTTAGGTGTTTAACTTTGGATGGTCATAGTTTCTCTCAGAATGAACCTAACACATTGAATGCGATCAGATCGGAATCCTTTGTTTAAGTTTTGCTTTCTTTTACCTTTTAGCGCTTTACAACAATCTCTGAGTGGGCGGCGATTTTTGGAACGTTTATTCGATAAAGGAACTTACGGGCTTGGCGGTTGTACGCCGTATAAACGTCGTTTAACCAAGCCATCAGACGGAAACTCCAGTGTAACTTGTGCTTGGTTTTGCATAATAAAAACCAAATGAAAGGGTCTACAAGGCTTATAAGCCCAGCGAGACCTGCAGTTTGGCATGTGCGAGGAATTGCGTTATTACTGACATCGGCTGCCAGTCCAGTTTTGTGATCTGGCCTGACCTCATCTAATTGACATGCACCCCAGTGGGTTTGTAAAATTCATTATGAACGCCGCTTTCCCTAATATCGGAATGCGGTTCAGAATTTTTCGACTGGAGGCTTCCGATTTCAATGCACATCACGGTGAAGATTCTTCGTAAACATCAGCGGGCTGACATCCTTTGATTTCGAAACATATTTTTCAAGTCTGTGCATTTCAGAACTAGGATTGAATGCAGTCCAAAAGATTTACAATGTTCGTTAACTCATCAATGCCTGAAATAAACTTGTATAACACAATGCTTTGATAACAAAAGTGGTGGTTCAAATGTTGTTTTTATTCTTTTGTATGTAAAACATTCGATTCAGACATCTTCACTGTGGACTCTAGTAATTAATGGCCCCAATCTGCTGCATGGGTGCACAACTAGCTTGCTGCCGTTGCCATGTGCACGTAATAAGCCTGAATAGATTATGCAGATGGACAAGTAATGTGAGCAACCAGGCACGAATCCCCAAGCACAATTTCTCAGTAACCTATTTGGAGAGAGTAAACCGCAAATTGCCTGAATGGCACCACTATCAGACAAACGGGACCATTCGGCAAACTCCTGTCCAGGGCAATCAAGGTTCGGGTTTCAAGGTCCATGGTCCTTTTATCAAAAACGGCCAAATAATTTTGCCATCCTGCGATTCCACAACCCCTTAGGATTAGCCGCAGAAATTGAGATTTTTAATCCGCATTGGTTAATCAAAGTAGAAGGAACAAATATGGGTGGAACTTGCACGACGACGGGTCACGCCACGTCCACAACAGCCTTGGTAAAGAAAACTCAGGTCTCAACACTCCACTATAGCAAGTGGCGGTGTCTCTGGCATTAGCTAAATTGTGGTACCTCATTAATGAACCAGTAAGCAAGGGTATAAAACAGATAGCCAGACGGCTAAAAGCAAACAGGCCTTAGCAAGAAAATACATTTAAAGACACAACTGTTTGGTCCAAGCCCACTGATGTGTGCAAATCTAGGAAGAATATTTTCGTGTACCGCAGCGTAACGAACTCAGTGCTGAAAATTTTGCGAAATATTACAATTCCAACAGCAGATGCCAGAAAAATTTAGAACAAGGTGATATCACACTTGATTTTGAGGCCAGTGAATCAGCCATCCGTTGCAATCTGCCATAGCAAGGAACAAATGTGGCAAAGAGAAATAGCAGCATAACGTTGCGTTCATTTAGACAAGTGGCTGCAAACAGTCGACCATTTGTTGACCAACGCCTAATCTAACTAGTTAATCTAATACTTAATCCCGGTTGCAGTGAACTGTCACCGATAAATACTGGATGCGCCAATGTAGCTCAGTACAGATTAGTTCTCCCGTTTACGGCAGATTTACATCGTCTATGGTTACGGCGTTCACCACTGTTAAGTTATGCAGTAGCGTTTTCCGTAACTGGACGCATTCCCTTGGCTTTTACAATGATGTCACTATAACTTACCGCGGATAGCTCGTAGTCAGCAGTCGAACGTATGACCTCGGTTAGTTCTATTCTCATAAGAACTCATACAGACACTTTCGTTGATCGGTATTCTGAACCAATAAGCGATGTTAGCGGCAGGCCTGGACTAATAATTTATTCTCACGCGCTTATCAGCCGTCAGCAAAATCAGGAAAAATAATGGTCCGCGACTCCCCGATTACCCATCGGGCTTACGGAGGGAAACAAAAGAAGTCGGACATATAAATGTACTGATGACCTATTAATACAAGTGTGCATTCAGTAGTTCTCTGTCACATTTCGTTGTTTTCTTCATTTTTATCTGGTAAATTGAAAGGATGGTTAGTATGCGTTGGTAAAATGCACTGCTAAAGCGTATTCATAGCGAATAACGGAGCGCGGTTCACGACCAACGCCGAAGAAAAATACCAAGTCACTAATATAAGTCTAAAAGCGTTTACCTTATTTTGTTAGCAGAATAAGTATAGCAAGTGAAAAGGAATCACCGTATCCAGGATCTCAGTCAGCACCACTCCCCTCCCCCCCCCAAAAAAACCGTCCGCTAGGTACTATTTTTCAACTTGGCATTATATTATAGGGTATTTCGGCAAATATACTGGCAAAGTGTCGAATGGAGTGTTCCCGGGTTTTTTTTCTCCAAGGGCTAAAACAAAAGTATGTAAATGATTTCAAATTTTGAGCAACGCAGTTGATAATTTTAGGAAATGCGGATGAATAACTAAGTGAATAGGCTATAGTCGATTATTTTCCTTCACAAAATTTTCTCAAGTTTGTAGAATATGCGAAGAAATAGTCCTTGAGGCTTCCAGTGTGCCAGCGAGCCTTAATACGCGATTTTAGTGAGCTTGGGTGAATTCGAAAAATTATCCAGTTCTTGTTTCAAAGGGGTTCATTTGGGGTCATTTTGGGGTATGTTCTGGGACGGTTTCGGGGCCTTTTGGGGGCGTTTGTGCCGACTAGGGTGTATCTAAACAACGATAGTGGTCGTTATATCGTGCAATGCGATGGTGCACATGCGGGTTTATGGGTATATATAGTAGAAATAGATATAGGTACCCGTGAGTAATATGTCCACAAATAATGAAGTATATTTTCACGCATATGTTCATAATAAGTAACTAAAGTTTATGTTAAGCAAAGCTAACTATGCATAGAAATGCACAGATCGATTTTGAATTAAGTGAGTAAATCCCATATATGCACACATGCCGATGAATGGGTGTCCCTAGGAATCCGCAAATGTATGTCTAGTCACAAATAATTTCACATTATATTGTCCCCATTAACGCATCTAGTTCTGCGTTGTGTTGGCCACTGTAATACTCACCCGCATAATCACTGATAAGTACGCGACGAGTTTGTTCAGACACGCTTAATTTAGGCCTGCAGTGCCAAATCCATCTTTGGATCTTTGGTGCAATAAGCTGCTTTGTGCAGTCAAAGAACTTTTGTTTGCGGCAGCTTCTGAGAAAGACCATAGGAGAGGTAGTGAATTACCAGTTATCATTCGACAAAGTTTACTGTTGCAAAATGATATCTTCCCACTGACATCCCACCGGTTTAAATGCAACAGAACGTATTCTGAGAAGATTGTTTTCAAGTTAGTTCTTGTACATTGGCCTGCTGAATACCATCCGTCTTTACACAGAAACTGTAACTAATGCAAGCGGTAACGGTATTAATGGCCAATCGCTTACCAAATGTTTGTAATTATTCATTCCTCCAAGTTTTGAATACAACAGTTCGTACCGTTGTACAGTAACAATGGGCAAACTCACTTTTCAGCGTACTGAATTTGCAGGCGGAGCATGTGAACTTCTGTAACTTCATCTCAAAGTTTGTTGGTGTCTGCATGTGTGAGCTCCGCAACTGCCTAATGTTCATTGTTGCAAAGAAACGTGCGAACCAATTATTCTACCATGTGTTTGGTTCGTTTGTCTTCCTTGCAATGCCCACAAGTATGGTAGGTTGATGTGTTCCTAATTCCTTTTGGGGTGCGTGAATTGTTTCACTTACCATTGAGCAATGCCAGTAAATTCAATTGTATTGTGGTTTCGAAGCAAAATTGGGTTTGGATGGCTAATTCGCACTGATTGAAATAAATCTAGTGGACAACTTGCATTTTCTCAAATGGACTGAAAATGCAATGTCTATAGAATTTCCTCGCTGCATTATTATCCTCCTTGGCCGCCCATGACATATTCACCAGGGATCTACCAGATCCATGACGTTGGTCGTGCATCTTGATGGTAAGTCAAACACTTCCTGAAGCACTCTTTGGTACTTGCAAGCATCGTTTTAATGTAAAATGCAACAAAAGACATTGTCGCCGAGTTTGTGGATCTTAACCTTGCTTTTACTATCTTCTCCAACTTCGTTTAAGAAAAATGAACCCCTTGGCTTTTGGTTCCATCTTCTATCCACGAGTGGTGCAGTACCGCCAAAGTGTTGTCATTGAAAAATTAAGTGACTACGCCATTTGTGATAATAAAGATATGGGACAGTTGAATAAGCGAAAAGGAAAGCTGAAAATTCGCCGAGAACCGTAATCTTTAATATGTTCTAAGTGTTATTTGTACCAACTGCATCCGTGTGGCAACAACACCGCTTTGCACTGTGCACTGTGATATCAACGATAGCGTCCAATTCAGGAGACTGAAGAATGCGGATGTCTGACGAAGGAAACGACCAAGAAAAATTGTTAGCTTTTGTAAATGACCTCATTAATATACGGTTACCACTTATGCTTGTTGCCAATGGACAACGGTCAGTTACCAAGATGACACTGCCCGGCCCCTCTTTCGTAATGATATGCCTCCGAAATTCACATGTGAGGTGCGTGAGGGCAACCGGCGTGGGCTGCATGACACAGTGTCGTTAAGTATCTTTGACCTGTCGTATAAGCTAGCTTCCGACGAGTTATCCTTTACTCGACGGAGTAGTTGCTGCGCGACCATGTTTCTTGAAGTCACACCTTGACGAGTGACTTGGATAAACGGTTCGGAGGAAAACGAAGAGAAATTCTTCAAATGACCGAAGACTTTTATGTCATTTGGCAGGTGGATTCAACTGTGAGCTTTCAGTACCACTTCCCTTCCTCCGTACATAAAAACATTCCATACATTCTTCATTATATACTGAAAATAGTGAAAGTGTCATTTTTAGCTTCCCACAATGTATGTGAACTTTGAGAATTCAAAAAAATTGCCGGACATGCTGTTTAGAACTATGCCTTTGAGGGCAATTGGTCTTAGCTATAAAACAAGCGGCTTCAGATAACGGCCCGCATTCTCGTGGCAACTCATGAGGGATGATTTGGCGCACAGTCGACAGACTTTAGTCAACGATCCGCATGTGAGTTGGTCCTACGGATATTCGCTTGTTCACTCCGCCCTTGTGCCATATATATATTAGGCGTTTCATAATTGCCAGCCAAATAGCGTTCATATAATCCAACGAAAATGCATTTATCGTGTCGATCTGGAGACCCTCAAATGGCAGCGAACCGTTAAGAAATTCATTTTGCTTTCGCAATCGAAAATCGTGATAATTTATTGCCACCCCTTTGTTCGATGGAAATACCGGACAGCGAGTGGTACTAACTCCGCGTTGTGTGCAGCGAAAGCCGCTGAAGTACTTACTGTGAAGCTTCGTTTGCTTAATGAAAGACCTGATTGGTACATCTGCCAAAACACTGTAGCATAACTCTCACAAACGGCTGTTTTTGCGAAAACACATTCCTCGGAAAAGTAAACCTTGTAGTTCTACCATAATGTCATCCAGACACGACTTCACATCCAGCGGTTTAAATTTGCCGTAATATAATCCTACCAAGATGATTTGTGAATAGGGCTTCACTGCATTGCACAAAATCGGCCACGGCTTCCAAGATGACCCTGCAAATGGTGCTAAGCCATCAACGTATACTTAAAAATGAACATCTTCGCAGTTGTATGTTGTTGGATCCCCCAAGGCCATCTGAATAAGCTCTTCAAGCCCAAAATGTACATGATCGCTGCCAAGAACCCTCCCTATTGTCATTTGTTGCGATGTTCCGAGCAACGTTCTGGAGTCCTTAGGAATGTCGTGCCTTAACATCCTAAGACCCCACGGAAGAGCACTGACTCTTGACTGTCAGCCTCCCCCCCTTGAATACCAAACTGACCCGCAACTGCCCATGCGTCAGACGCCGGCTCAGAAGGTTCATCGCGATCTTCAAGCGACGATTCCCGGTCCTAATCAATTGTTAATGAAAACGAACCATGGGTAAATTTGCCATGGAACATGTAGTCATCGCCCTGACATCTCGTGCTCTCATTGATGATGAAAGATTTTCCTTCAGAAAAGATAAAAGCAATTACCGCTGCTAGCAGCGCAATTGGCGCTGCTAGGTAAAGGAATTGAACCAAACAAAGTACTCTTCTTTATTTATAGCAGTTTCCTCTAACTTGTGGACTGTGAGAACCCATGCAAATCCTGTTTTAGGTAATACAAGAGGAAACAATAGTCAAACAACATTGACCAAAATAAACGAATTAAAAATATGTAAAATTCACCTACACAAAGGTCTTACAAGAGAATATATGAAAAAACACACCAAGTGATAGCCAAAAGCAACCACTCAATATAAGCGCGAAAGGACTTTGAATGAATTACAACAGCCGGGCCGCCACTCGAAGCAGGAAAAGTAAATTTTGCTGTGCTGTATTGTATTGTATTGTATTGTGTCGTATTGCATAGACTTTTGCGTACAAAAAATAATATCGCATTTCAGTCAAAAAACGTGAGGGTGAAAAAGAAAATTGGAAAAACTTGTGCAGTCATTACCTTGTAAAAATTTGAAAAATCCTTCGCGGAATGATCATAGCACATTATGATAGGTTGCTCAGGAATTCGGCTAAAACATCGTCACGGTTTGTTAAAATGCGTGCTAAATATGGGACAGTGGAGTTCCTATAGATATTGGTTCTAGAGGGTATTAAACGAAAGGCTGATCAGTTGAAATATGAGAGCGGCACTTTGAAAGGTCGTTGCGCAGAGGATGCGTGGGATCTGAAAGAATAACTGCTGCTCACATAGATTTAGGGACAATTCAGTTAGTGTTATGAAGGACACGTGGCTAATAACTGATAGCCCCTGGCGAGGAATTTTAGTCTTTTTTAAGTAAACCTGGAAAAATAACAGCAGAACAGTAAAGAAGGATTGGAGAAACACGCTGGCATACAAATCGGGAGATTGTGCTTTGTTTCACCTTGTAGTACCGAAGCTTCCTGATTTGAAATGACAACCGTCGGAGACTCTTTACACGGGCAGAAATGTAAGAAGTCCACTTCAGATTTTTATCAATGGTAACCCCTAGATATTTCACAGAATCAACCCTGGTAAGAGCTCTTGAGTTGATGGAAGACGTTTTGGGTGGGTAGGCTGACCGAGGGAGAGAGAGAGAGAGCAGACATTCGGAACATTTAGATGTGTTGAGATTTAAACCAGCTCGTGCAGAGAAATCGTTAACAGAAGATAGGTTGTTGGAAAAGCTTCGAAAATCATCGTTGTTCGAAACGGTTTGGGAGAGGGCAACATCATTAGCATACTTAAACAGGTAACAAGAGGAATTAGTTACCAAGTCGCTGATGTAAGTACAGAACAGAAATGCTGATAGAACAGCATCGTGAAGTACTCCTGAGTTGTCAATCAACGGTTTTGAAGTTTTGTCCTCTATTCGCGTGCACTGGGTTCGTTCAGTAAACTAATCAGCCAGTCATGCTAAAAAGGCCTGTAACAACAAAATGTTTGAAGTTTGTGAAGTAAAAGAGATCGTGGAACAGAATAAAATGCTGACAAATAGTCTGGAAATGCGCAACGGACGGATTTCATTGATGCATTTAAGGGATTACAAATGTGGTGATCGAGAGATGCGACAGCGTCCAAAGTGGACCTATTAGATTTATGGGCAAACTGAAGTGGGTCGCCACGAGGATACATAGAAGAACGCAGGCGCACAAGTATAGCACGCCCCGTCAGTTTAAGACCAGAAGATGTTAAGGCGATGGGGCGAAAACGTTTTGCCAAAGCACTAGAACTGCTAGATTTAGGGATGAGAATAGTAGTGACTGATCTCTAACAGTCAGGGATGGAAGACGAGTTTAATGATGAGTTAATCAGGGATGCAAATGCGTCGGTCAGAGCCACAGCACCATGCCTTAAAAGAGCTGAGGACAGATTGTCAGGACCAACCTCTGTGGTAGTTTTAGTAGTGCGTAGAAGGTCGAGCACCTCTTCTCTAGAAAAAAAACTCGTAACTGCCGTATCGTCACCCTGACCAAATATGACTGGGGCATAAGTGGAATGATGGATGAAAGCACAATTAATGCTGTCGACATTCGCAGAACATTTCACATATTTCTTCTTCCCACACAACAATCGAATGGCTTGCCATAGGAATCGATTGTTGTTGCCAGTCAAGAGTTGGCTGGCGAATGTAGTGTCGATGCGTTTGATTTCCGCTTTTATTAGGTTGGAAATATACCTCACGCTTGAGTTATTACGGGGTGTTTAGAAGTGCTCCTTGGGTCTTCTTAAGGATTTCATTTTCTGGTTGGAGATACGGCCATTTGAGACGAATAGTGTATCTTAAAGATAGCAAATATCCAAGACTGCGTTGGCCGTCTCTGTGAAAAATTTGACATTGCTATTGAGTAGGGGATCAAAACAGAAGCAAGCAGATGCGAGTGAAAAGGATTCCTGAAGAAGAATAAGACTGTTCTGTGAAAAGTTACGGAGTCGAACTCTGACTAGATGTTTGCCCGAAGGAATGGAAGGCTGACCTAGAGTATATCTTAGGCTTTTAAATAAAAGCAAACAATGATCACTACTTGAGACTGGAACACACTGTTTCAGGGAAAATAAATCAAGGTGGTTGGTAATAACCCTATCTAAAATGGAGCAGCCTCTGGTGAGAGAAACGCAGGGGTCAGTCAGGTCAAACGCAGACAGTGGTAGGGTAGATGGATGATTGAAATCACTTACACTAATAAGCGAACTGTCCTCAGGAAGAAGAACAATGACTGCTAGAAAACAGTCGGAAAAAGATGTGATATTGTTTTGCAGGTTAAAAGAGGCAATATATAAATTCATTATGATTGTACTGGTATGTGGAGAAAACCTAGGATAACACTTTGTCACGAGACAGTCAATTCCCTTCAGCAAGTACGTATAAATAACTTCGGATTTGCCGAACCAGGAGTATATGTATGTTGCCCCACCGGCTCTCTTCTTCTTGTCCGAAGCTCTATCCTGCCAATGGAGCCTGATGCTGTCTATCGATGCTAATGAGTCAGTGACATCCGGGTTCAGCTACGATTCTTGTTTGCAGAAGATAAGTGTGAACGTGGACCGGTGATTAGAGTGCGAAGGGCAGGTCCGAAATTTTCGTAATCAGAGAACATATGTTGGTACTCATCAATGCCGGAATGGACACCTTAGCCGGAAGGGTACATTTAAGAACTGCCTTCCAGCCATCACGATTGCCTCACTTAGATGAATATGATCTTTGAGGTGTAGCCGTGTGTGATCCCAGTCCGTGTTGAGAAATATTAAGGTTTTTAAGCAGCAATATTTCCGAGCAAGTGTAGCGGCGAATGGAAGCCAAAATCGAACCAAATATCCGACAAAAAAAACAGCGAAATAACGATGACGCAGAATTTTAGTGCAGACAGCAAAGGGCGCGCGTGGACAAAAATATAACAAGATGATAAGCAATGCCTGTAAAACCCTAGAGATTACGAACACTATTGAGTGGGTACAGAACCAGCGTCCAAAATCAGCAGAATAGCTGTTGGTCATATATTAGGCCCGCAGGCTTTCCTGTAAGTGAAATTCCTATTCTTTTGGGTGATTTCGGAGTTTCTCAGCTTTGACACAACTATCTGGCCAGATATAGTGGACAGCCAAACTGCAGTTTGTCAGATCTGCTAATGTACAAAAATCGACACTCAAGGGATCCCCCAGTGTCCCTTACGCTTCTTGGACAAGGCTCTAAACTAAGGCAGCCTACGTTGGGGATTACGTAGTAAATGTCGAGCAACTAGTGTGGTTGTCCTTTTTCGCACCGGTCTGATAAGCCATGTACATAACACTACTTCGTCATTTCATGGGATGATTGTGCTTTCTAAAATCCGTCGCTGCTTAATAAGTCGAGAAATCGTTGCAGCGGCAACTTTTTGTCTACTTGAGTTCCTACCCATGCCATTCAGATTGCATAATGCTTCTCAGGCAGTCCATTTGTTTATCAGTGACAGTGCTTCATTCGTATCTACACTTATGACGTACTAATTATGCCATCGACTCCAGATGCGCATATCTAACATTTGGTACTGTTGTTCCAGTTTCTGACGCATCAAATAATAACCATTCCCGATAGCTGTGAACGCAGAAGAGATGAACCAAAATTCCTTGGTCGGCAGGTCGGTTAAAAGTGTGCATTTTATTGTACGGCTGATCATCATTCAACACGGGAAACCAGATAATTATACTTTATCTCACAGTTCGCCAATGATTTAATTCACAGGTGTAATTCTACCGTAACGACTGTCCAAAGGCAATAATTTGTAGTGGAACATGGATTCGTAGTTCTGAATCGTTTTTTAACCGAACGGTGACTGTCCAGCGCAGCTCCTATTTTCATTTTCTTCGCTCACGCTTCGTTTGCACGCTGCTATCAAATTTGCTCAACCCCTTACCATTTCCGACTGTCCTTTCGTTGTACTGGTCGATTGTTTCGGTTTTCAGTGTTCTAATCGTACGGTGTCGCGTAAGAGTGACTCCCAAGTGGTCATAACAGCTAACCGCAAGCAAACGCAATACGCGAACCGCTTTAAGACAGTCGATCTTACAAACTTCAGTTCGGTTCGTTGTCTCGGGCCACCAGTATGCTGGCTAAGGAGCGTATCCACGTAAGCTCTTAACATTCATAATTGAACAGTTTAGCCGTACATTCTCATCGTCAAATCGGAAGGCTATCATATATCTTGTGACTTTCTAACGCTGCGAAATATTGCTGGTAGTCCTAATCGGCGTTCGAACTTGCTTGATAACAGACGTCCAATTTTCCGCCGAAGAACTTGCTTTTACCTTGGAGATTCTTTGCCCAAAGAGCTTTCACTCACTCGGTGTACACAAACGGTCTTCCGCTTCAGTACAAATTCATTTACCCCTTCCGACCAAACTCAAAATTTGTTTGCACCAATTTATCCATGTTAACTTGGTGTTCAAACTACTGCAGCAATCTTACGAGGGCACATTTGGAGAGATTTCTAACCAATATAGAATCTTACGGTTGTTCGACTCGATTGCATGGATGCTGTTGGCGTAGTCGCCTCAAAGTGGATTACAGTGATGATAGCTTATGGCCTAGTAATCCAAATGATATGTTCCTTGGATCAGAAATTCTGCAACCATGCCACTGCCAACGAATTTGTTTTGCGCTCTACCATCATGTTATGGTTCTGTTCCCCAGCGCTTACCGAATGTATGCAAGGGCTCACTTGGCACGTGTTTATTTTCTCACGCTGAACTGAGTTTTACTGCCTGACGCTATCGTGAAGACAAAACCCAGAGCCTTCTAGCCATATAGTACCAGGCTTCTATGGTGCCGTTTTTATTTTGGAGATGATTGTCTCTTTCTGGCCATTATTTTCTCTGTTATGTGTCCCAGCCGTTGACTCTCTATTGTGACATCCATAGGCGACTTTTTTACCGCAGGCGATATTTGCATATTTTCGCTCGATTAGGTGCACCTAAAATTTCTTGCTTTGAGCTTCTGCTAACTCCCGAGACTTCTGTTTTGTTTTGCCTTCTTATGTATTTCGTACCGGCTCTATTTCAGTACCACCATGCAACCAATAACCTTCACTTATCTTACATTTATCTTCATTCTCCTGCAGTCTACTCTGTGTTGGGGCTTCGTTAACTTAGACCTCCAGAATCTCAAAGAAAGTGCGTCTGAGAGCTTATCTCATTGATGGTCACGTTTATTTTGCTAAAATCAGGGTGCCTCAACTTAAGTCAAGGGCGAGAGAGAGGTTAATGAGCCCAAACTGAAGACTGGATAAGCAGAATTTGTGGATCCAGTCAGTAGGTGAATCGGCTCCAACATCGATGCTTTAGGCAACTCAACAAAATATGATTCGATGGCTGCTGACTTGCCTAGCTCAAGATTTTGTTGTTTAGGCATTTACTTTAGTGGTTAATGCAATGCAAACCTGGATAAAATAACGGTAAACTGGTCTTTTAGAAGCCCAACATAACTTGGTCACTCCTGCTATTTTTCAGTGTAATCGCTCCATGGCAGTCGGAAAGGGGAACCAGGAGGAACATATCTAATCGGAATGCAATCGGTAAATGATGAGGATCGCTGTGTATATCTTGACAAAATATTTCCACTATAGGAAGTATTGGGACGGGGGGTGAGCCAAGGGAGTTGAAGCGCAACCACAAATTGTTTTTGAGAACAAAGTGGAGGACTGTGAAGACGGATTGCGACAGCTTCCGCAGTGCTCAAGAGGCGACACTTTGTCAACCTGGATTGTTGACCTCTGACCTTATACAGGGTCCGGAAAGCTTGCGTCACATTCACGGTGTGGTTAGTCTGTGCTAGATGTGAAACCACTGCGCTATTAAGTGACTTAATTGTTCCAGTGCCTAACCATGCCGGGTGGTGCTCACGGATGCGTTCAGACAAGCGCCTGGTCGTGCGGCCGATGTACATTGTCCCACAGGAACATGTGAATGAATAGATACAAAACGAGGCTGCAGAATCAGGGACTTTGTCTTTCAACCATAATGACACTACGGGGCGGGATTTGAACAGGATACGAAGCTTGGCTGCGTAGAATGTCTTATTGATAGCACCAGTCAGTCTTCGTCGTGCTATTTCTGCTAGCGTGTCACCTTTGAATGGCAGAGATATGTATACCGGCTTTCTCTCCACCGTCGCCCTCCTAGGAACTTCCTGTTCTGTCTCCAACATCTTGTCGATTAATCTAATTGGGAAACCATTTTCAGTGAATACTCTTCTGAGCGTCTGCAGTTCAGCTTCAAGAGTATCTTCTGTGCATATTCTTTATTTTGTCCTGGCAATCAGACATCTAAGTAAGTTCCTCTTCACATTAAGAGGTACAAAGCTGTGGAAGTTGATGTATTGCCCATTCCATGTGGCTTTCCTGTGTACTGATCGCCGAATTGAGCCGTCTTCTCGACGACTTAGTCGTACATCTAAGAAAGCTATTTCACTGTTTAGCTCCATCTCTGTTGTGAATTTCAAATTTGTTTAGTTTTAGTCGAGGGGTTGAGTACACAGATGTCAAGATATATGTAGTGATGTAATGGCATGAGTACGAATCACTGAAAACGAGCTTGTTCGCCAACTTGTGTTTTCTCAATGTGCTCAGTGGTAATTTTCGAGGAATCGCTGTGTATGTTTAACCCATATTCTAGGGGCTCGTTAAAGGCAGAGTTTTGGTTAATGAAAGTGGATTAGCGAAAAGCGTGTGCCGCATAAGACATTGGGAATCATTCGGATTGGTTCCGTATAAATCAGTGCATTTCAGTTCTTCCTGAAGCGGCTGCAAGTACTGTAAATGTAGTGGGCATTGACTAGTCAAACTCCTAGACGGATCAGATACCAACACAGCTGCGACGACTTCGTACGTGTTGTGGAAATCGATAAGCGCAGCAATAAAGCCATATCAGAAAGTCGGTGAGTGCCGAGGGACCGAATTAAGTGGCAGAATAATCCCTCAGTGGGTACCGCTCATCGGAGACTAACATGAGCTATTTGGTTTTGATTAATAAACGGGCTTTTTATCTGCTCGATTTCGTTTTTCTCACTAAAGTTGGTGAAAAATGGAGATAGTGGTCGCGTAATAGAATCCACTGTGGATTTGCGGCCGAATTAGAGCAGATGTTTCA
>LUCM01000660.1:35697-93468 GCA_008360955.1 Fasciolopsis buskii | reverse complement strand
TCCTAACAAGGATGAAACAGCTGTACAGTGCTTCCATGGTTTCTTTATGGTGAGTTGAGTGATGATATCACATGGTAAATTATTTCATGTAAACATTCGATCTCCTACTACTAAAATGTATCAAGAACTATAATTCCTGAAATACAACCTCTCGGAAACGGAAGTCAATAAAGTTAACAAAACCAATGGGATTGAGAAAATGATACTTCTTTAGCTTGAGTTAAAACGAAATTCATGATCTAAACTGTCTACCAAATGGTATTACAGTGCATTGGCAACCGTTAATTACCGACGGATTAATACCTTGGAAAATTGTCTGAAGTAAATGAGAGCGGAACATTCATATGAGACCGGTGACAGAATGAGTTTGAGCCATCATCCTCAATCTGAAAATGAAACGCTTATGAAGCTCTAGAGTCTAAAAGTTATGGCACTACTGTACATTAGTGAAGCCATAAAATCTTTTTTTGCATCCCCACTTGCCAGGAGGATGAATAACTTTTTCATCTATCCGTATGCGAAACATACTATTGAGAAGGAAATCCAATAAATAAATGAAATTTAAACGCCCTGGTGATGCTCAAAATTGGGTTTTTCAAGATCTGCAGAATTACTTTGCTACTTCGAAGTCGTTTTGCCTACCTCCCCCACTCCCCACGGTATGGGCAACAAACAATTGGTATTTTGGTCTCAAACACCATTAGGGTTAAACGCGATTTTGTAAATCTGGCAGATGTTTTAAGGCGCCAATGTGATAAGTCACTGATCTTGGTCGTTATCAAAACTAGGCATCCGTACGACATTCATTTTACAAGCAGAAGCACAAAAAACCTGGTGTTCGCATGGAACACGTCAAAGTTCACCAAAATTGGAATTGGAATTTGCCCATTTCGTGATTATCCAATGGAATCTCACAAACGTACCTAAAGGATGAGGAGTCTACCTGATTATACCCGCATTCTGATGCTTTTGATTATTCATTTTCGCCGGGGTTTTATTTGAATTTTTAGTCACTTCCTCTGATCCAGTTTGCCTGCTTACATTAGGTGATTTTCTATAAGCGATCGGTGGCTTACAGTTTCACCATAACAAATGTTAGCTAATCTTTTGCAAATCTACAAAACGTGTTCTCTCATGCAAATAAGATAAGTCAAAATTAGGAAAGCTGCTTGTAAAACCGTTTATACCCATCTTCTTTAGCAGCACTTTTGATCGCGATTACCGCATTCGGCAACTATGTGATTTGATTCCTCAAGCATAAAATTTAGGTGCATACACAACGCAATTTTCCTGTTCTAGGCTATAAACTGAATTCCGGGACTACTACGGTGCTAAGGAACATAAACTGTCGTGTCTCACTTAAAATAAGCTAAAATGATCACGTGCTGTGCAGTTAGAAGATCTACACTGCCGAATGGCAAATAGTTTTGTCACAGTTTAACAGGCTTTGAAGTTAAATGACCATATTGCATCTTTCGATTCCGCAAGTGGAATTTTGAAAACATATCAGTGAGATTACTTCATGAGGACGCCCAAGATCGAAGGCTTAAAACTGGTCCGTACTTCTTTCACAAAACCGTTGAGATAGCCATCGGAATAACGAATCACCGTTTGGAAGACATGAGCCCTTGATCCAGGCTGGATGAAGATATCTGTCATAAAGGATCTTGCGGCCAGCTGGTAGGCTAAATAAACTGTTTGCACAAACAAATCCAAGGTTGTGAATGATATAATGCTAATAACACAGCGTTACATCTACGGACAACGCTGGCGCATCGATTTTTCGATGCATTCCTTACGTCATTAAATGCAAGGTTCTTTGCAATCAAGAGGCTCACTTTCTGGATATCCAGGTTTGACCCGAAGGGGGCTAAAATGCAATGCTTCAGGGGATCACTTAATGGCGCTTATTAAAATTAGTAAATTGCGTTGTGTATATACATGTGCCGATTCGAGCATCAGTATTCAAGTTCAGGTTAGAAGAAAGTACAACCCTGGATGTATCATTATGTCCAGTAGACTTCATGCACTGAAATTTAGAAATCGCACCATTTAAAGATTTTCTACTCATACATTGTCTCCGTTAGTAATGCCCTATTAAGGATGTAGCTTCGAAATATTGATTCGAAAGCAGAGTAGGACGAATTATTAGCACCAGCGGTTGATTCAGTGGGGCCAAAAATTAGTAAAGAGGCTCCGGTGGTGCATTACTTATAAGTCTAAAAGTTTCTTCATATGGTTACGGTGGGGTGAATGTGACCCTGTGATCACAAAAACAACATATACCAGAAGGAACTGGCGCCAACGCCAAGCCATATGGGGTTAGCTTCTGGTTTTTCACTCTAATTTATGCATGGAAAACACGGGATTTATTGGTTTCTAATTCTTAGTCGCTACCAGAATGTTTGGTTCTCGGAGCCCTTACCCAGACTTGGATCTCGGGAGATTTGCCTCTAAAAATTATTTTTCAATCTCCCAGGTATGTACTTCTAAGTAGTAAGAATGAAAACACAAAAATATGCACGGTCCGCAGATAAGCTGAGAAAACATCGGCTGGTCGCCTACTCGGGAGAAGTAAGTCCAGTTCGGTAGGTTGAAACAGCCTGCTGAGAGTACTAACAGCTGGCAGAAAGTAGGCAAGCTATCGGGATATCATTCAACGTGCCAAGGTTCGGTAGACCGAGGAAATAGTAAAACTTCAATGGATACATCTGCTTGATAAAAGCATGAAATTGAATTTAGTCTGCTCATAGCAAGTATTTCTTATTACCTTTGATTCGCTGAAAGTACTTGGCGTGACTTTGCTAAATCCCATCTACTATATCACGGTGAACGACTTTAACGCGTTAAGACTGATTTTCGTTAAGGCTGATCGTGAATGACCTACCTATAATAACATTTAATATTTGGTCTTCATGCAAACCGCCCTAATAAGTTGGAAAGATCATGATTCCGGAAATCCGCCTTTGTGACATTAAAATGTCACTTCACGGACAATTTTCAGCAATTTAATATTTACAGATAATATTAGGAATGGATTTACAGAGGTGGACGCAGTTTTATGCTGGCTGAACACCTTCGGAGGGTTAGCATAGATCTAGACTGCTGTATTGACCAAGTTCATTTTAACCTCGCTTTTGAATCTTTAGGTTGCAATTAACGCTCGCTGAGTTTGTCATGTCCACGAAGTCCATTGTGCTTCACTGCAGATTCACTCCAAATTTGATTAATTAAAGCTAAAATTCAAATAAGTAAAAGCTTTCATGAAGAACAATTCCAGAACTAGGACTCGGAAACTAATTCTCAAACTTCCAAAACAGCTATAGTGAACTATTGGCCTCGGAAACAGTTTTTCCGTGTTAGTTCCAGATTTTGTATCGCTGGTGCCACCGAATAGAGATTAAACAATAATAAACCAAGAATTCTGTCTTCAGGCATGATTGTCAGTGTCATTGACTAGGCTGCTCCGTTCCTTCTCCTTTAAGCACCGTCTCTTCAGCCAGAGTCGGCCTCTGCATCTTGCACAACTTGGCTATACCATCGTCACGATGTTTCTTGACCAACTTTAGCTCAGTTTTGTGCGCCTTATTTGTGACTAAGTGCGGTTCCACCTGATTCCAGACTGATTAGGTACATCTATTTATTACAGCGCCCAGTTCGTTGCTGGTTAAACAGGTTTTGCTTCAGATCCCGAACGTCAAGAGCAAACCAAGCAAAACGTTCGTCAGAATTCGGAAATAAAATACTCTTGCTTGTTTTCTGCAATACTGACATAAAGGACGAAGATACAAGTCCATCCAGGTTCTTATTTTAGAAGTTCATTTACTGCTGGCACGGTTGAGTACAACTCATTGACGGACCTTTGTAAAGCAGACAAGGAAATCATTAATAACCTATTGCATTAGGCAAAGAAAGATACCTTGTTGTTTTCGTGAGTTCCCTCGGTTCAAACCATTTTTGCAAGGCAGTGAGTTACTTAGGAAAAGCTGAAAGCGAACTGGATTATGG
The DNA here is from genome assembly GCA_008360955.1 of Fasciolopsis buskii. Classification (NCBI taxonomy): domain Eukaryota; kingdom Metazoa; phylum Platyhelminthes; class Trematoda; order Plagiorchiida; family Fasciolidae; genus Fasciolopsis; species Fasciolopsis buskii. Next base: position 89,460 of record LUCM01000660.1, on the reverse strand, counting down.
GGTGAAACGTTGAAGCTGACTCCACCAGTTGATTGCCGAGTGAATTTCTTCCCTCGTTCAGTAGTTTCAGCCCTTTCCCGCAAAAGCTTCATTTCTAAGTAACTCGGAATTACTCTCGCCGAGCGTATTTAGAATACCGTCCATTGCAATAAGATATTTTTTTATTGTCAGTTGGTTTTAAAAAATGACCGGATATACAAAGGCACTACCAATTAATATGTATGGGGAGGTATGGGGAAATCCAAGTGAGTTTATTCTGCAGGAGCCAGGCCTGTGTTAAACGCCGCCAATTTAAGCAAGCAGCAAAGATCTGTTTGAAATGCTACTGATTATTTTGGGATATAGACGTGATGGACCACATATTAAAATCACTTCTTGAGTCGTGTTACCGTGGTACTAGTAGTTCGCGGAGGTTGCCTGTATATTTTTGGTAGCACGTGCTTTAACCAAACCATTTGAGCTCAGATTGCAAAAATATCGCTCACTAACAATTTTATCCAAATCAGCCAATGATTATCAAGATAACAAAATGAGGATAAAAACGAGAATGTAGCAACTGCCGCTCACAAATCCTGCGCTGATTTGAGAAACGAACGAGGTTTCAAGGTGCCGTAAGCTCAGACTTAACTAACCACCCAATCGCCGCAAAACGAGCCACGAGAAAGCTAACCAAAGTGTCACTCAAGGAAAACGCTTTATTGCTGACTTTATTAAACACATTTATTAGAACTTTTCAGACAATACTCTTTCATCTTCTAGTATTAGCCAACCACCCATTTAAATAAGGCATATATCACTACCATCCGTGATTACTGATTGTAATCTAATCTGAATCATCGTATCCTAAATACTCTGTTGCCGCCAATCCTCAAGCTACTATGAATTCTGGTCTATTGGCAGAATACAAAGCACTGCCTGCTCAAAAAGTGTCATTTCAAAGAAGACTAACTCTCCTGGTATTTTGCCAAAGAAGTAATCGGCATGCCAAATGTGATAGGTTGCAATAGGTACTTGCTACTATCCCCACTTTTCTTTAAGTATATTTAAAAAATCCCGCAAATCTTTCGACATAACACCGATTCGTGTTTTTGTGGAACTACGGGAAGTTTACAGGTCCACTTTGTGAACAGGACAAATGGAACTGCATCTTTGCGTTCTGTGTTCTTAATTTAATGGTCATCGTGAAGAAGAATATCCAAAACAGCAGAAATGAGCAGCGGAACGGCCGCTTTTGGAAACCATTATAGGCGGGAGCAATGACAGGCAGTTTTGACGCGAGCAAGTGCTGGAAAACGCTCAGTTACCTGGTCACTGTTTGCAGATGGGAAGTCGCCTGCATCGAATATATATATATATATATATGATAATAATAATAACAATAGTAATAATACTGATGTTGATGATGATGATGACGATGATGATGATCTCCCGTTAACTAGATTGATTTCGTCAGTAATAATAGACCGAAATTACGGTGACGCACTAGAGTTTCCATCGGATTGTGGCGAAAAAATTAGAGAGTCTGAATGAAGGTATGCAAAATGGTTGGCATTAGGAACTTTTGCAATAACAGTTTTTTACACCTCGAACATATTCTAGGTAACCCATGAGGATTGTACATTGCCTGTTGTCATTAACACTGTAAATCCAACGTTTTAGTAGCTACGATTATTCTATTAAGTACGATAATTAAGAAATTCGGCTTAAAATAAAGGTTTTGAGAAATTCTGCAACAATGACTCCACCATTTTTAAATTATTAAGCTATTTGGAAACTTTTGGGAGTTTAACTGGATGTCTGCCAGTATTCGTCAATGATCTTAAGTGAACCGTAGTATTTTCTGGCGGAAACTATGTCAGTATGCGAGATATAAGGACTATGCCATTTGTGTACACGTTTTAGAGCTTGATGACTTTCAGGTTAACTATTTTTCCGACCAGCCTGGCTTCGCAATACCGTAAAAAAAAACAACTTCGACAACTTTTTAAGGTCGTAGTAGACCCTGTTGACCTGTCTGAATGAATGAATTTAGCTCAACTTTTACAACAGATATTTTCTTCATTGAGATTTCCCCAAATTGCCCTTCGGTGCGTTAAAAAGCGGCTACTGAATAGGAAAACAAAGTTCATTTTTAGTGTACCCGCGCATCCAAGACCATGCGATTAGAGGGCCCACTGTTGGACAGGAAAATACCTGGATCATCTGCTTATCCCAAAATTCAGTGACCTTATAAAAGTGTGGATTTTAAAAAAACCGAATCGACCCCAGCAAAATGGCGAAATATCTCATGTCAGCGACAAAATCTATTGCTAGCGGCAAATGGACTTTGGGTTATGGGTAAATACTGCTGCGAAAATGTGTACCTTTTGGCAAAAAAGTATCGTTTGGCTTATTTAAAAAAGTTTTCATTCGATTAGCAAATCTAAGCCACTTAGATTGCTCCGGTAAAAGGTGCCATTTTGGTTTTGGCTACACAAGGTTTGTTGACAGAGCGTAAAACTCCTAGTCGTTATTGGATAGTGAATGAGCCGAACTTTCGACATATTTTGCAAGGCTAAATGCACTAGTTCAAAATTGGATTCATATTATCAACGATATCTGATTTAGCATGGTTATCTCTCGTTTGCCTGCTTGTGCAAACCGTGAGTTTCTAATTTATCTGATCCATAGATTTGTGAATCGATAGCAGCGGCCTTTTCAATTCCTCCGCTAATAGATTAATAATATTTATTTCGATTGAACTGTTGTGATGCGACAATCAGCTGGACATAAACGACGAAGAATCTTCCAAGTACATCCTGGCTAGCTGGGCTGGTAGAACATGGGAATCATGGTCTCGGAGTTGTGGAATCGAGCCCCATGGAATGAATCAGTTCAGTGGTCGCGGCATCTGCAGCAGTGGATCTAGAAGTTGTCATCTGAATCTCGGGTTTCGAGACCTACCTTAGAGAGCGAAAGACGCAAGTGTCAATTCAAAATTGTTTGTATGACTAATTATCATGCAACCCATTTCTACGTGAATTCGTCGGTGAAACGATGTCAGCAGTACCTCAGACAGGAACAGAAATTAATCAGCCAAGTAAAAGCTAAGAGAACGGATAGCTCTTTTGTTAGTAATTTGGGGATACCTTCGTCTCTGGATTCGCCACGGAACTTGGGAATACTGAGTGGTGTTTATTCAAATGACAGAATCGGAAAGAAGTCTGTTTCAAGAAGCATGTATTTAGATCACCGTTCTGGATCACAACTGTGAAACATTTCGACTACTATACGCACCAGGCAGCGAAAAGTGGTCCGTGAAACTGTTCCACTGATCAATTACAAATCTTTCAGGCTTCCAAACCTTTCCAATAATTTAAAGATTCGTTCTTACACCGTATACCTGTTGGATACTGAATCAACTTACCACCTGTCGTCGCTTAAGGAATTGTTAGCTAACATTTCACTACCAGATTTCATCGAATATTCAGCATGCCTCATCCTTTGTGCGTAACTAATCATTTGGAACTCGGAAGATATGGAGCCAAACGGGTTCATTCTGCATCAGATAAAGGCCCTCACGTTTCGCTTGGGCCGTTATTTTTCTCAAGTGTTGCCGAAAACCAACTGGTTATGTTAACGGCATTTTATTATAGCCCAGCAAATATCATAATTTGTAAGATTCTGTTATTCCCAATTGGTCCTTACCTTACGGAAAAGAACTGAATATACCTTCATCATTCTAAGATGTTTTGACCGAAAGGTTTTCGCGCGTCCCACCGTGAGAGGTAGAATAACCGCTTATTCTCCAAATTAGCTCCAATGGTACGCAAAGCATTCTTGTGACAACACTCTTTCATGGAATCGCATCGTCTGAAACCCAAGCCATTAAAATAGAAAAGCTAATCAAGGAAACCCATTTATGCAATTAGTCTGATGGAAAATCTGTTACACGATTCGGAATAATGCGCACAGAAGACGGCGTTTGTGCACAATCTGCCGCAGAACCTAGTCACCTTGTGCGTTACATTTAATATTGGTGGTCTTTTTACACAAACTCGTTGTGAGCTAAAATCCCTCGTAATCCGGATGGAAATGATCAAAGGTTGGTGTACGGTACAAGACAATATCCATCTAAAGTACAATCCTTACTAGAAAATCTAGGGTGATCTTAGTTTGGCGCATGAACTTTACCAGTTCGTTTGCTATTGCAGCGATAGGTACGTTAGCAGTGCAGGACAGTACTCGGTCCAAACGGTAGTCAAACACATTCTCAAGTAGTTTTGCACTTACTATAGCAATCAGAATCCACTCGACGAAAATTAACGAGAAATCCGACATTAACTACTAAGAAGTCTCTGCTTTCAACAGGTCATCCAGATGGCATTAACCGGTTCTTAAAAATGCGTCTACGAAACACGAATGTAAAGCTGCTGACATTTGACAGGGCCATAATAAATAACTAAGAAAAATACCTGATTTTGGGCAAATATAACTGTTACGTACTATCCGCTCCTCTTGACATCGACCGGAAGAACCACAAAAAGTTAGTTGCACATCCTCCACGGAATCATTTTCCATCGATCAACCCATGTAATAAACCGCATTCAACTGATTACGTTTAATCAAGCTAATCGACCATAGCAAACGAAATGCGCGCATCTCACAACGTTCGTATGTTTATTCTTATGGTCGAATAATCCTGAGAAAAATAAACCATGCTTCTGTAGCCATGTTGATTACATATGAATTTTCATATAACAGGTGAAGAATATTGAAAGTAAATTTTCTTACCGTTATCTTGGAAAATAAAATCTCCCTGAGGATAGATAGTAGAATAATAACAAATTCCGTTTTATACGGGCAAAAGCGTTTAGATGATGACTCGGTTTACACATATTCCAATTCAGTCAAGTGATATCCTCGCTCTCCATTGTCCGCATTTCTTGTTAATGCAAGCCACCACAGTCCATCAGTTCGCATCAGCCTCTAACCGACTATTAGCGTGAATGCAGTTGAGCATCTACCAGTGGGACACGGTTTTGAGTTTGATGAATTCAGTCGACCACCAGCTGACTTTTCTCACACTGTACCAAGTCAGCCATTACGTGGTCATGCAGCGACGATCTCCCATAGACGAGTTTGAATGATGATGACTCACCCGGTTTCGGATCGCCTGTACGAATCTTCATTTACTCGACAAGCTGATCTTTTGTCGTTTTCGACTACTCGGTCAGCCACACGACAGTAATCGGGTTTTTCCGTCACGAGAGCATAGTGGCAAAATGTAACTGTACGATTTAGTCAAAAGTAATAAATAATTGTGCTATACTAGATGATCAATTAGACCTATCTAATGAACGACTAACTCATTTTCATAATATTGCAAAATTCGTTTGAGAAGTCTGACAACACAAATAATCCGTGCCCGTCTAAGAACGGCTCGAAGAAAAAATGATACCGTCTCAGCCGTAGGTGACCTCCAACAAATTTGCCCGCATTATATTTCTTTGCGTTGTTCATTAAAACTGTTAGAATAAAATTTACATTGCATCGGTTAAAGTTGAAACAGCGATATTCATGGTTTGTTTGAACCAATATTGTCAGTGATGATTGTGATAACGATAACACCATTATCATTACCAATAGCAGCAGCAATAGCGGTAATAGCAATAATAATGATGCTGCATTATCTTCATGTTTCATTTCCAAATCGTGGATTTCATGCTGTTGCTTTTGGATTGCATCCATTTTAGTGAAACTATCGCGGGCGATTTGTAGATTAGACTGTGAGCGATGTAGATGACTTTTCAGTCAATGTAATGTTCCGCAAATTCGAGCAAATACATAAATGTCTTTCTGTCCAGTTGTGCATTCCTCGTAAAAGTGGAAAGTTTTGCCGCACTGGTCATTCATAGTGTATTTGCATTTTTAAAAATGAAAAACCAACGGCTATTAACAACACAGCATCGTTGGTAGATGTAACAGTATATCATTCACAATGGAAACCAATATATGGCATATCGGTTTTTTTGATACACTTCTTACGTCATTCGGTCTTGATATTTATAAGATCATGCGATCTTTGTAAATCGTGTCAAGTGAAATTATTGGAAAAAGGGGATTTTTCATTCTTCTTTAGATGCTGCATATGCTAGTCTGCTTAGAATCACCACTGCTCGTGACAATTCATTATATCTCTCACCAAGATCTGACGTAATGGAAATTGCTTTCGAATGACCTATTCAAATGTGTGCACCAGTACACCCTGTTTCCCCGATTTTGATGGAACTGAATTGTCGAAATTGGGCTGTGCATGTCAAGTCATTCGAAGGAATTGGACAGTCTTCTCCTATGTGCTCTCCCTGTGCGTCAGCAATTTTCTGTTCGAAATTCAGCAACGCCGTGGTCTTCGATACCCCACTAGCCCTACCCCTTCCCTTTATACACGCCGCTCTGCTGGGTGGATGGGGTATCGGTTTTGGTGCGCGCTGCACTTATCCCATTCAGAAACTAGCACCCCTGATAGCGTTATCGGAGTCCGAAATCCTGAAGGAACAGCCAAAGAATCAAGAGAGCAGGGGACAGTTAAATAAGGCAATAAGTTGACATCAGTCTGACTGATATGGGCTTGGTGGAGTTGAACAACTGATGCTAGAATTTCTGATCATTGATAAGAAAATCAAGTGATTTGAAAGGACAGAAGAACAGGACCACAGATTACATTTAGGATGTGAAAGACAGGTCGAAGTTTTTATTGTCCCAAGCAATAGAACGCTGGCACGTGGATTTTGACGGAAAAGGACCAGACGAATCTTTCACTTCCATGGCGAAAGAAAGCACTAGTTCGTTCCCCACCCCACCCCAAGCTATCCTCACCAAACAGACGCGGAGTCAACTAGTTTGCTAACCTACTGTTTAAGTAGTTAATAGGTATTAACCCCACTATTCTGAATTACGTCTTTCGGATGTCTTGAAGTTTTTATCTTTTACTTCCTTTATTAATGAAATAACAATGTACATTATTTTTCAGGACGGCTTCATTGTGGAGAAGTTGATCGGCGGTGGGAGGATTCTAACCCACGGCCCTCACGTTCAAACGCCAAGACTTTATCCACTTGGCCACCGTTGGCCAAGCAAAACTTTGCTCTCATGAATATGTATACCAAAGTACTACGGAGTTAAATGTAATACTTGATTTCCCAGCAGTCAAGTAACCGATATCTAATCACTGTGGTTAAAGGAACTGTACTTTTTGATATGATTTTGAATCTCATCATGATTCTCTTCGTTTTCTTACTTGCTCGTACGTCCTACTCGACTTGATGGAACTGGATGGAATAGAGTGATACTCTTCATACTTTACTCTGGAGTGAATTATTTGACCCTGTATTTGACTGAGATAGACTGAAACATTTAGTCCCCTTGATCCTTTTGAACAGGAACGACAGAAGGCCGAGATTACGAGATGCAAGCGAGATAGTTGGATTCTGTGATGCTGCCTTTTGTCTAGCTGTACTGTTTGTCAACTCTTTGGTTATATCGAGATCTGTTTCCCACAGATTCATAGTGAATAATCTGTTGTCACCATTGCTGCGTGGTCTTATGACAGAATTGTGTCCATAGCTTCATACTTTTTGCCGATAAAATACTTCTTATATCAGGTACTGACCTATTGTCAACTTCGAAAACCTTGGAAGAATGACTAGTTTTCACATCTAGCTGGTCGGAAATCATTCGCAATACTTTTGAAAATTGTCATTTGAAAGCCGAATAAGGGTCGATCAGGCGACAACAACAACAACAACAACAACAGAAATAATAATAGAAATAATAATGATATTGACACAATACTTTTTTGATGGTAGCTTGTTACGCAGGGGCCAATCCTCTTCTGTAATGAACGACTGTTTTTCGATGTTGCTTTGTTGTCCCAATAATCCCTTTACCTAGACCACTTTATTTATCAAGATGAATGAAATGAAATTGATTTCAGGTACGACGGGGCATTCCAAATAGGAGCAGTTTTTTAGCTGTTTGCTGCAGCCCATTTCAGTTTAAGCCAATATTTTATACTCGCTTAATGTCCCATGCAGGCTGTCACACAATTATTTTGAATTACCTAACTTTAATCGGACACAACACTAAGGAAGACGTGGCGATCAAAAATACTGTTACTTGAAATCTCTTTCGAAATCCATTTGAATAAAAAAATCTAGACAAACAAGACTGTTGTCCGGGTAATTTTCTCCATATTATCTTCCGGAGACAGCTGACGTTTGTGCTGAGCTAAACATTACCACCACAGTCCTGATGTAAATTTTATCTCTCTATTTCTGTCATTTTTATTCCAAGTCATGTGTCAACCATGAACAGTCACGCGTGATTGCTTGAGAATTTATGGGTATTGGAAAATCTAAACTTCAATTGCCACCGGTCCTAACTGCCGCCATTCTGTTGCCTGTGTGATATATATAAAAATATAATTATATTTACACATCATCCTGTCTCTTCTCTCTCCAACCAAATCTCTTTGACCCATCTGCCATAGCGTTCCCACTGGTAACACCCCCGATTATCGCAACGGTTCACTGTCAAATTGTGTACCTAGTGGTTTTCAATCTGATGGTTCATACTTTCTCAAGTCTCGTCAGCTTCTGAATCTCGGTTCCTTCGATGTACGCATTCTCATGCAGGCTGGTCAACGGGCGTGTTTAGTTCTGCCAGTGGATTCACTTTCACTTTCACTGCCGCGTCCGTGAAACACGAATTCAGGATGCGAGTAGAGTAATTTAAATAACTGCTCCCAATTTCTCGTCAACATATTTTCTGCACACTTCAGGAGAGGAAGAAGAGCAAGCTGTGGGTTAACGCGGTGTGTGAATGGTCTGAATTGAGAAGTGTGAGGTGGCCCGTTTAGATTGGATCCCAGTTAACTGTCGTTTGTACGCCATGAGACTGCGGGGATCAGTCAGCGTCCGGAAGGGTAGTTGTGTTAAGCACAGCTTATTTGTCACCTCGGCAGCCGCCCCAACAGATCGCAGCGCTGACACACAAAAGGAACGAGTTTTATGGCGAACTCGTCCGTCTTACTCGGAAGAGCAGAAGCTCTGACAATATAGTGGCAGCATGTGATTTAAATGCACAATTTGGAGCGCTGGGATGAAATCAAGCAGACGATGAATCTGGCAGCAGGTTTCGCCTGTGGTCCTAGATGCAGCGTTTATCAAAGACAGCGGATCTCGCAAGGGTCGCTGGGCCTATTGGGACAAAAACGCCAGTCCTTTAACTTCAGGAAGGTGAATAAGATGCGTCGACATTTCCAGCGTCAATTGATGAAGTGCCTTAGGAATAATAGTGAAAACTAGTGTGGCCGAAGAAATGGAACTAGCAACATAAACAGTCAAAGACTGTTCATGTTTATACGCGACACCGGCGAACGGTGAACTTAGGCTGGGGAAGTCATGTGCGATAGGAATGGAGAGCTCATCCACACTAGACAGGAAAGACTGGACCGTTCGTCAGAGTACTTCAAGGATCAATTTAGCTGGCCACACGCTAACATATTTAGTCCGAGGTCTGCAGCTGCGAATCCTTGGAAGGCATTTCTTGAATTCCTAACGGAAATGAGGTTATAGTCGAATATTCGAATTCCGTTTAGAGGAAAAGCAGCCGGTCCCAACGAACTTCCTCCAATTCTTTTCAAACTAAGTGGAGCTCTGGTGAAGTTATTTACCTTCTTGCTTCGGGAAATTTGGAATGAGGAGCGTATTCCGTTATCGTGGGATGAGTCACTGATTACACCCATCTTCAAGAAGGGTACACGGAGTGACTGCAGCAATCATCGTGGGATTAGTTTAATTCCGATAGTTACTAAGGTGTTAGCTTCGATAAGGCTGCCTCGTTTGACACCGACTCGCGAGAGCAATATCCGCGAACAACAGGCCGGATTTCGGCCAGGTCGAGGTTGTATCGAACAAATATTCACTCTTCGACAGATACTCGAAACGCGCCACACGCACTGACGCCCTATGATCGTAGTATTCCTCGACTTGAAAGGCGCTTTCGACTCCGTAGATCGGACAGCACTATTCAGTGCTCTCCACCGGAAGAGCACGCCAGCCATGTCGTGTACCTTCTGCTAGCAGTGTCCACACATACCAATGGTTGCGTGAGGGTACAGGGTGAACTGTCAAGTTCATTCGAAACGGTTAGTGGCGTTCGACCAGGATGTCCCATCTCTCCATTCCTGTCCAACTTCGTCTTGGACGAGGTGATGGAAGATACTTTAGGAGGTCTTCAGGATGTGGGAGTCGAACAGGGAAATGTAGGGGACGTGTGATCTGGATTAAGCTGATAACGTCGTATGCCTACTCGAACCCGCGAACCGTGCATAACGCGCACTGGAGAGACTCTCGAGGTCCGTAGCTCTATTCACCATGTGCTTCGCGCTTTCAAATTGCAATATGCTGTTGCAGGACTGGACGAGAGTAGCCCCGAAGTGACACTGGATGACGAGGAACTAACGATTGTGGGCCATTTCACTTACCTTTGCAGTTGTGTTGAACGATGGTAGCTCGACAATAGAGATAAATAGGCGTAAGTCCAAGGCTTGAGCAGCTTACGCTGGACTGAAGCACTTACGGCGTCAGCCTGAAAGGTCATTTTTACTGTGCCGCAGTGCAATCAGTTCTGCTGTACCGTTGCGAGACCTGGATTATGCGAGTCGGGGATGCTCGTCTCTTGGGGGTTTACTACCACCGATGTCTACGTAATATCGCTAGGAATGGATGGAGTGACCGGGTGAGTAATGTGGAGGTGAGGAATCTAGTATTATATGCCGGTTGTTACCGCAACGTATCTCAACTTCTGAGGGTTAGTGGACCAATTTGGTTGCGTATGGCGTGAACTAGTTTGGCCTAACGATCCCTATTTTACATTCCTGTCGCCGAGAGGAAGAAGCCCTGTGGAGATCAGCAGATGACGTGGCAATGTGGAATGATAAAATGCGCAGCGAACCTAGGTAAACTAGGTGCCTCACATTTTCGTGGTTGGGGTCCGAAAGATCCATTAACCAGCTGGCTGGAGACTGAGCGATAAAGCAGTGAACCGTGAACAGTGGCGATCACATTGAGGTTTTCTATCGAAACAGAACGATTGAAAAGTACGTCCGTACAATTAGACTTTTCCATGTGTTGGCTGCTGCAGCATTCTTATCGCCTTGGATATTTACTCTTCTCATAGAAACATGTAACCGTGGGAAAAAAGCAGTGGCCATTGAGGCTTCCCTTGCTGTTTAACGCTGAACGATATATACATAATTCTTTTTTTGGTATTCATTGAAATCGACGATTATCATGACCATTTAATTCATCGACCATAAATAATTGCATAAGCTGGACACGGGCCGTCATGCAAATCAACCTGACCCTCACAACCAGAGAGTTCGCCCCAACAAAATTTATGTCGTTTACCGTGAGGCTCGTATTAACAAGCTGCAGAAAACGTGGAAAGGTGGCGTAGTCAGGTACGTATCTTCAACCAAATAAGTGCTTCATTATCGATCAGGCCGTGATTTGAAATCCTACATGAAAGCTACACCCAATCTAGTACCCCGTGTTAAAGGGGAGCTGTAGGGTCACATCCTTCTTGTTTCGTCAATGTAATCGAAATCCACTGATCAGGATTAAGGTTATCATCATAGCGTTAGAGGTGAGCCCTCCTAAGGACCATTTCTCAAGGACAATCACCACAAACCTGAATAGCCTTTGACAAATCAAAATAGGGAAAAATAAGTTTCCTAGTACAGGATGCATTCTCGAACTTCCAACGGAAGTAATTTTATTTACTGAGTCTTGCTCTTTCAATCCGAACTTCATAAATTGTTGCCTTTCATTGAACCCCATAAGTGCTTCTGTCTTTGCCATATTAACCGATGATCCTCCATCGCTCGTGTAATTCAACTAACGGGCCATAGTTACCATTGGAAATGAAATAGAAAAGTTTCCGCACTTTCACGCACACATTACGGAACGCAAATATTTTCGCCTGAAAAGCATGGGGATGTCCGGCCCGAAGACGTTAACATACAGTCCTCACTGTGTGCGCATTATCCAAACAATTAAAAAACACCAACTAAGGAGGGTTGCAAAAAGACACGCAAAGCATGCAAACAGGCAGTTAGATATATGTGAACACACATACACATTCAAATGCACACACAGCCATCATCCGGACGTAATTCTGGGACGAGATTTTTGCCGTTTTGTTGTCTGGTCATCTGTGTGCGTGCCATAGTTCACTGCGATGAAATTAAAACGTTCCTGTGACAGCATTGATACGCGCGTCTAACTTCACCTCCCCTATCGTTTTGCACTGGTATACGAGGCCAGTAGCATTATTTGTCTTTCGATAAATTGATGTCCGTTAATCCATTTGTTTGTTCGCCCTAACGTTAACTCATCATTCCCATTCCGCTAGTGAAATCGGCACGCAAGCGCGAGCGCAAGCTAGCCCGCGATGAATTGTAGGAGGAATAAAAGCCGGAAATGCTAGAGTCTGTCTCGTTTTGTTGAAAAAAAGGAAAACATTTCATCGGGTAATCGGAAGATATCAACGGTTAAAAACGTGCTCGAGTTCCCGGTATGTGTGGGTGCATGCTTGCATATACGTGTGCATAATCATGTTTTCAGGATGGGGAAATGTTTTGACTGATGAGTAGAGGAAGTTGCACAAGGTGGATGTTCTGTTCCGGACAACGGAAAACCGTTTGAATTGAATGAGATTGTCGACTCTTGTCTTGGACTTGTTAACTCACTGACCTGAAAATAATCGCATGCATTGAACAATAGATATTACAGAAAGTATTGTAGGCTGATTTGACGAATGAATTTTTTAAAGAATATTTTTTCTTGAGAATGACCAATCGATCAAGAGGAAATAACTCCCAGCATATTGACACTTTCGGAGGGACTGTGGCATTCAAAAGAAATTTTCCGGATATTTTCAATTTTTGAGACGGATTTCGCCAGTGAATTTACCACCAGCTTAACAGAGTTAATGTCGTTCAGGAGGACTGACAGGGACGGGTATCCAACAATGTGCAACAATCAGCTTAATGTGAATCTACAACAACTTCCAAATCAACGTTACATTACTTCTTGGTGGTTTCGTATTCTTGACTCCGGCTAAACACCTAGCGTTTACTTCTGCTGAAGTTCATGTGCTACTCACTGTCCTACCTGATGCAGCATTTCTGTAACACGATTACTAGCTGGAACTAGCTGCTTATTCAAATTTGAGATAGAAACACTTCGTCGGTCAGGAATTTCCTGTATACGGAGTAGCAGGCCGCTGTTCAAACTTCTGATAGTCCAAATGTCGGTCCGCTCCATCTCATGTTTACCTCTCTTCCCCAAGTTCACAGACGCTAAATTCCTAATGATATTAACAATATTTGTTTTTCTGTAGGGAGAAAACGACGGGAATACAACTGAGTGCGAAGTGATATGAGGATCAGATCCATTAGGATTCAGCACAAGTAGGGGGGCTCGGTTTCATTTCCATAATGGGCTCATACCACAAAACAGCTGGGCGATCTGTTTCATCTCCATCACTATGATACTCCCTAATGAACTAATATTGTTTGCTTCTTCATTAGTTCGTTAACGTATTCACCGTGGAGAACTCCCTACCCCTTTATTAACTGGACCTTGGATTTATTCACGAAGTCATGGATGCGTGCATGTATGAATATTTGGACCGTCAGTTTGCTGGTTCGCTCCCTCATTAGTTCCTCACATCATTTATTTGTCGTACGAAAAATCGAACATAGTAGAACTCAACAAACGTATGCCAGTTGTCAGTAGCAGATGGAATGTTCCCGTGGAACAAATGTCAGTTGTGAACTACACGCACCATATCCGAGTACCCACACTATAGGCCTTGAAGTACATAGTTTTACACCCTCCCCTACACATGCATACACGCATTTCTACGTAGAAGAAAGAGATCAGTTGATACATGCAAATAGGTTTACGCTCGCGCTCACAACCAACCCCAAGCTGACCGAATGAATTTCTTTTGCAAATATGTTCATAGGTGAGAGAAAAAATATACCGAAGAGAAAAGCATGCGCATATAAGAGAATATGTCTGTCTGTTTGACCAAGGTGTTCCCGAGTCGAACTGAGAAAGACCACCGCACACGAGTGATGTGTGTCCACGTGTGCTTGTGTGCGAGACAAAGAGGGTAAAAGAGAAAGAAAAGCTTGCGAACGAACAACGCCACACAATTACCAGAATGAGCCAGCAAGTTGTCGGTGTGAAACAGCTGCTAAAGTGTATCGGCTTCGAGCAGCAGTAGATAGGCAGATAAATTGGTGGATATAAAACTGACATAAACGATTCCCAAAACACGGTTTCAACCAAAAGCACAAACGTCAAACAGCCCACCTTTTCAAACAAACACCCGGACAAACACAAACGAGCATGCACTTGTGCTCATGGAAGAAAATATGATCATTTATTCGCATTCAGTTAGCATGTGAGTTTTGTTTTGTAGGTATGTATGTAAATACTACCGCACGTGGGAGTTTTTTAAGTTACTCGTCAGCTGCAGGAGATAGGAAAAATTGGTCACCGGTTACGGTGATAGATATTGGCCACAGAATAAATAAGAACAGAGGCGGGGTAAACAACTGCCGACTAAACAACCATAATCACAGTCGCAAGGGCACGAATAATAACAAAAAGCCGCGAGGACAACAAAAGTATCACAACAAATAGAGTGGTTTAAATAATAACTTACCATATGCATAGCAGGAAGAATGATTCCAATCGCCAACCAAATCCTAGGGAAAAAGCAGATTGCAATACTTTTAAGATATACTTCTCATTTTAGCTGTGAAGTACAGTCGGTGTTTGTTTTCGGACTGCTTTGTCAATTTATGATGCATATCCCTAATAAAATCCAACACTGGCGCTAGAAATTAGATGGAAGCCGTTAGCTCAGTAAGAGCGGTTTGATGACGAAAAAACAACATGAACTGGTTCATCCCGTAGTAGTTCGAACTATTCAATTAGTCTTTTTGTATGAACACCACTAGGTTACCCAGTTTGACAGCATCTTTCCCAAGGTCATTTTCAAAGGTATTAATAAGCCGACTGAAAACGTATTTGCGACTTCTGTTTTCGAAATACTCATGACAGGAAAGCTTGAGTGAGTTTTATTTCCGATCGCCCAGTTCCGCACCCCGTACTCAGTGGATGATCTCAGATTAGATCTCAGACAATGCACTTGGTCAAACTTGGAAACATGAAGATCTACTCGGAACTCGATGGACACTGTAATTTGAGCTAGTTATTTACCCCTTATCCAAGGTTCAAAATATAAGATGGTGGGAAATCATGAGTGTTTTCAATGTACATTTGTAGGCTATTCACGGACCGAAAATTTGGGTTTTTCCTAAAACCGTTTGAAACTATTGAAATTGGGCTTCGGATAATCAAGGACTGCCTTCAGAGTTATCGCCAAACAGTTTGTTTCGACAGCTAGGTCCGTAATAGAAGAATCACATGCAGATCAGTTGTTCTTTGCTCTCCATGTTTTCACCCTACATTATCTAGCTTTTTGGTCATCGAATCCTGGAAGATATTGTAGTCTGCTTTGTATAAGCACTTTTCGATTGGAATTTCGAGGCAAGGTTAATAACTGATAGAAGCTTGTTCGGTATTGACTTCAGAGTAACAGTAAGTCGTCCAGTGCATTCATATCAGAGCCAGTAGGGGTAATAGGGCAAGTTTTGCCTTGAAACTAACCGCGATTTCAGACTATCAATAAAGGGTAATCCTTCAGGAACTGATTTCCATTAAAAGGCTAGCAAGACAAGACTGAAACGCAGTAGAGGGCCTTGTTATTCTGCACCGTAATAAGCTTTTCGGGTTGAACTCTGAAGTGACTATAAACAATATTTTTCCATATGATTACCGAAAACTGCTTACTAGATTTGAATCCACTGACATGGCTGCAATCCTAAGTAATAAATCATATCATTAGGAAAGATAGAATCTGTGATCTCTTTGTTGATACAACAAACTCGAGTGTAATTGCTCTGTGCTTCCGAAAAAATGAAATCTATAAAAAATCAAATTAGGATCCGCAACTTTCATTACAAGTTCGATGCATGCCTCACATCAGCTTAATCCCCGGGCATTTCAGCTATATCTATCGTTTCTTGAACAAATCGCTAAGATGCAGTTTATGCATCATACAACAAAGACCTTCGGGAACGATTGGCTGGCTTTTTTCCCACTTTGTTTTATTGTTCATCTGGAATGGTTTTTGAAACAAGGTTTCAAAACACATCGTTGCACATAGGTACATTTAGCCATATCCCAATCATTTTCTTTTTATCTCCCTTTACTGAATTTGTCGATCAAAATATTGAATAATCCGTAGCTTTAACCCACGCGACATTATAAGACCAAAATCTCACACTGCAGATTGATTTGTGCATAACTCGCTTTCATCCATTCATTCCAAATGAATTTCGGCACCCTGGCTCCAGAATCAATAGGAGTAAAAAAAGTCTACTTGTAATCCCAAGCAAACAAAACCAGAGAACTTATTCCTCAGTTTTGTCGGGTTTTTTTTTGTTTTCACGCTGTTCTAACGTTTATAACCATTCTCTAACATCGTGTGTACTCATTTCTAAATTTGCCGAAAACTTTGCCGGATTTTTCACTGCCTTGGTTACGAAGACTGAAGTGGAACTAAAATAAGAATCCACTTTTAATTTAGCCATTTTCTTTGCTTTCAGTTTAGACTTTATAAAGGTCTATGGTGAAAGACCTCAAAAAACCGACAATGATTAATTGGCAAACAATTCACTCCAAGTACTTGTTATTCCCAATTCGTTCTTGATCCCCCTTTCCCGTGTTAGGTGAACTTTACCTTCGTAACCCAGGCAACCATCGTCACATCACTGCTTGGTAGACCTCAACAAATATAAATAGACGAAAGTTGTTGGCAATTGTGCATTTTCACTTGTTTTCATTTTGTAACGCCAGAACGTTGACCGAGGCAAGCTTACTGCACAGATGACATTTCATTGATCGGGTTCCGAGTCTGCATGCAGATTCAAGAACCATAGTTTGCGGGGTAGTCTCTCATCATTCACCAACATGGTTTTCTTTCTCACATGGCCATTTCACCGGCCATTTTGATCCACCTTTATTTGCCTTAAAGCAAATTCGTAGACGTAGACTGTAGGTTGCCTTGCCCCATTGATATCCAAGAGTTTCTTTAGACTATCTTCCTTGTAATTCTGCAGTGGATTTAATTATTGTTAGACAATTAGAGCAACTTTTAATGAGAGCAATTGAACAGGAAAAATGCAGCCATTAGTTTTGTGACGCATGATAGTATGCTGACTGTCTGAATTCAACAACTGGCAGAATTTGGCCACTTTTCACTTATGAAACTGACTGCGTTCTTCTAGAAAACAGGTCGTTTAAATTTTGCTATTCAAAGATGGAAAAAGACAGGAAATTTTTTGCTCTGCAGACATGTTCAGTGCGAGGAGTTATAATGACAAAATCCCAATCGAGATTGGGTTATGGCTGCTTCTAGGAAATTGATCATCATCCAAGGCCCTCTCCGGTGACAGGCGCATTTCAACAGAACAAAACCGTTTACGGTTTCATCATTGGAGTCGTTCGTGTTAGTCTACTTATTTAGGGAAACCATTTCACTCTCACTGGTAAATGCCTGGTGAAATTTACTGTATACGAGATGCTTCATGCAGGAATGAAAAAGGGTCTGTTAAGTCCTTCGGCTTTCAGCTTCAGCTAGTTAATCGTAGAGCTATCGTAAGTATCTGCATGGCGGCAATCCTGACTTCCCATTTTATAGTTTTTATTCTGTTTTCCCCATATCAGATAGCTACATGGTCAAATACAAATCAGTGCTTAGCGGAAAACTTGCGGATATAGGCGTGCGCTTGTACTTGTCGCCTCACAAATTCCTTTGAACTAACCACAACCGGATTTTGTATACACTATTCCAACTCTGTCTCGTAATACGATGGTTTATATTTTTCTCTTAGCCAAAGTATATCAGCGCAGCATCAGTTATGCTGATTAAGGTGAATAATTTGTGAGCAAATTGTTACAGCACCATTATCCGACCGCCTCTATATAAATTAAATTTCAGCATAGTATAATATAGTATAGTATAGTGAACGCGTTTCTCTTAACTGGGGCAACTTAGAACACTGGTCTGACTAACCGGAGTATGTGGCACCACTGAGCCTGACGAGGTGGGTTCCAATAATCCGAAATGATTTATAAGTCACGCTTGCAAAATTATGCAGATCAACAGGGTCATTAGATTGGACGGTACTTGCGCGACAAACAGAAAGAGTGACTTAACACTTATGGTTCGATGTTAGTAGCTGATTTCCATATCAGACAACACTTAAAATATCAGCTCCGAATGACGTTTGAGATAAATCCGGATACAGCTGCGTCATGCAGAATGTCATATGAAAGTATACCTATCACTGAGAAACTGCATTATCGGCGGAACCAATAACATGCTGACTTTATGAGAACCACGGGTAGCTGCTCTAAATGGAGTTTCGAAAAAAGACGGCCTTTGTGTTCTTCGTGACCGAAACGTCAGCTCCGAACAAACTACTTTGCCGAATGCATATTTTCATATTGATCGCCAAAGTCTGATTTTACTTTTCGTTGTCCGGAAAATCTTTTTATTCATGGTCTATGGAAGCATAATTTGAATGACGGTGAGCTAACAGGTTTTCACTTGACTGAATTCTATGATTTTCTCGTTATCCCCTACCTTGCACATTTCAACTTAGGCCTGTCTCATGGTAGCTGATGCTCTATTAAAACGGCTGAATCCCAACGATTTACCGAAGTTTCCTGCAGTGTGCCACAGCATCAACCAGCCTCTGGAATTTTAGGAGCTGAAGGAATTTGCCACAAAAGACCGACTGTGATGATTTTTGAAAAGAGTCTATATGCAAAGCTGGCCTCAGATGGGATCATTTACATCTGAATTTCCGTTACAAAGAAAATCTCATCCGTCAAAATCAAAATTAGGAAATCAGACTTAATAGATCGCAGTGTTTGTTGGTGAAAAACACCAGTTGAGATTCGTGTAGCTTAGACACCAACTCAAAGCTAAAATTGGTGCAACTTATTGTCACCGTCAGCAGCAGAGCATTTACAAACACCCAAATAGTCCAAAATATCGGAAGAAAACAATGTCCCGAAGGTTTACCTACTCTTAGTTTGCCAAAAGGATGACGGTACCATTGTGGCAGGTGATTTCGTGCTATTCTTCTTATCAGTTTTAAGAAATAAGGGCCATTTTTCATCCAGCTTGTGCACTGAGTTGCGAGTTAGATTGGGATTATGAGCCAGCTTTCGGGAATGAATTGTCAACTTGGGTCTCAAACTCATAACAACCAATCATGTGTGTCTCATTGGGGTGGTTAAGTATCCGGCTGAGTTACAAGCCTCGGAACGAAAACAGTACAGTGCGAAAGTCAATGCCCAAATTTAGCTAACTTTTTCACAAAATACACAGCCGGTAGATCACGTACCAAAACAGTGAATCTAAACTACCACATGGAATGACATAATTTCTTTCTGGATCGAGACCGACCCATCTGTTCCTAATTAAAACACAATTCGCAACCTTGGATAATTTTGAGTGAAATGCACTGGACATTTTTATCTGTACCCATTTCGAAATTGCTAATTATTATTTTGAGCTCAATAGCACACCCCGCCCCCTTTAGCATGTACCTTACGGCAACAACAAAAATTACAAAAACGACAAGCCGTGATCATACACACGACGCAAGTGTTGCATCTTTCTGTTCGATCAATTGATTTGACTGCTCACTGTGTTTGCCTGTGCTCTGCCACACGACCGATAGATAAACGTTTCCAAAAGTCAAACTTGCTAATCCCACATCCGAATGCACATACAGATCTAGGCGGTCACGTACGGAGGTATGCCCACTGGCATGCAGAATTAGATGAGCACGTGCAACGCACAAGCACACGCACATAAACATAATTATGTCAGACTGAGCCTAATTCACCGACTCGTATTTTCAGGTTGTTTCGGCTGTTAACTTTTTCGTGATTCACCCCCTCAAAAATATGTAATTCATCATGTTTGCTTGTCTCTTCTCTCATTAGGTTTTTCATCGCCATCGTAGTCGTCATCAGCACAATGATCATTAGGGCTTTTCTATGTCCGCAAACATTTTTAGTAACGAAGCTTTACGACTTACGGATTTCCCCGGGGTGTGCAGCCAAATCCTAGCATTTGCGCACACCGACACCTTAGCTCATATGACAAGCATGCACCCACGAAGTCCCGTAAGGCCGGCTATGGTAGGAGATCGTCAGCTTTCACCCTCTACCCCTAGTTCATCACTGATTGGTCTAATGGCAAACAACTAAATGGGCCAAGGCACGAGTACTGAAGCTAAGATATGTACAAATGCGTTTGTTCGCATGTCCCCCGTGTTAACGACGAATCAAAAGAAACGGAATAATTCATTTATTTATCATTCATTCATCCATTCCAATCCCCTCATTCGATCATACAAATCGTGCATTCCGTGAGACGGAAACGAATAACAGAATGAACCTCAAAACGTCTATGTGCGTGTCTGCGTGGTGGGCATTGGATACACGATCACCGTCATTGCCGTTTCTCAGTACCCCAACAGAGGATGCAGGACAGCAAGAAATTATAATAGCCATTCCCAGGGTGAATATGAATTATCTTGTCACAGCCGAAAGGATATCAACCGCAAGGAAACGGTTTTCAATGCTCGTGAGTATACATCGAGCGAGAATCGGAGGAAATGTCAGTGTGCTGCTTGGGAGGATGAGGATGGCTAGGGGATTTCGAGTAATAGGAGGGTGGGGGAGAGAGACTGATGGTAGACTGGATCGTGTGTGTGTATGCAGGTTGGTGAACCTTATTTACGTACGACATTTGTTGTGGCGGTGGTGAATATAGGCAACGCACCGGATTTTGCCAACTGTCCGCGCGCATATCGACCTATCGTGTTGCGATGTTCCCTTTATCCGAGAGGGATTTTTGCAAATGGTTCTGTGCTCATTTCACCCTCTGTTTTCGATTGCAACTCTCTCCTGAATTCAGCATACCAGTATTTGTGTGTAGTTCGAATGTATGCCCGTCCGAGTAAGAAATATCCACGCATACAGAGGCAGAAACAAACACAAACAAATCCAAAAGAAGGTGGACGTTCGAGGACAGCAGAATCACACAACGAGAGAGATATTGGAAGCGGAAAGGTAGTTTGTGAAGCTGTCTTATCTCTGGTCGAACACTGGAGCAGCTCGGTTGATGCTATCATAGGCACTTGCATATACACATATACATTGTATCCACGCAGTAAGACCACTGGAGGACGAATTACAAGAATCGCATAATATAGCAAAGCATAATGAATGACAATGCGAATTCTATTGTACCTCTCTCAATCCACGACCCAGGTGGCACGATGAGTGGGGCTAATCATTTACTAAGCGGAGAAAAACAGCCTACAGTGGTTGATTTATCCAAAAAGGGGACGCAAGCTCTGAATCAAGCTAATTATCAATACGATCAACTAGCTGGAATGCTGAAACTACCGTTCAATTTATCTTCACATTCAGTCGGTCTTCTCTCACCACCAACATCATCAAATGTTTCAAGCACACGACCAGTGAGTTCCGTGTCCAAACCGTTGGCATATTGTACACCAAACCCGGTACCAAATCTACCGGAGAACAATCAAGTTCGCCTGCTCGATTACCGAGGTGCCCAGCTGGCAGCATTCACGGTGGATGGACGTGATTTGGTCTGCTTGCCGCAAGCGTTTGAACTGTTTCTCAAACACTTGGTTGGCGGTTTGCACACAGTCTACACAAAGCTGAAACGATTGGAAATTGTACCCGTTGTCTGCAACGTGGAACAGGTGCGCATTCTTCGCGGTCTGGGGGCAATTCAACCCGGCGTGAATCGGTGCAAGCTGATTGCCCCCCACGAGTTTGACGTACTTTATGCTGATTGTACAAATTCCAGGTAGGTCCGCCTGTATCATTTACTTGTGGATTATTGTTTAAACGGCTCAAAAACGCATATAAAAATCCAACCAGAAGGCAAACAGATAAACGTTCATTCCGGTTCGGAATGTAGGCAGCTGGACTACGAAACCAACCGTTTTCTAATCACACCCCCTGATATTCCAACCTGTAGAAGACTAAGATTGGTATTTCAATTATACCAGAAGAATAAACCATGCGTTTGAAGTTTATTTGAATTCTTAACAACTTGGTAGACTTCCAGCAACGGTGATAGTCACAGTTATTTTCGGACATGACTAAACCGCAGTTTCCCACAAGTACTAATCAGATTTGTCCCGAGAGTGTCGGCTACAGAGCCGTCAGGCGGAAGAATTGCTTCAATGATGGGCTTCTTTCTTAGATCAAAAAATCGACAGAAACAGCGATGAGTCGAGTTAGCCAATGAACCAATGTATGTTCACCGCAATAAACTGAGTTAAGTAATCTTTCTCTGATTCACAAATGAGGCTGATCATTGGGAGGCCAGCGGGGGATAATGCTAAATTCATTGGCGCGCTACCTCCGATGAATCCACAGGCAGACGGTCGATCTCACCAGACTTGGCGCATTTCTTGTTAGATTGTTTTTGACTCAATCCAGAATTGAATTGTTTCAGTTCCAAACGATGCACTGTTTTAGCCATGTCACTGTAATTTTTTGATACCAGCAGGCGTTAAAGCATTCATATACTACACGTAACTCAGTAAGATAGTTTGATAGATATTTCACAATACTAATTCATCATTTTAGCTGGAAATAATTAGTACTACATGATTACCGAAAATCGAGAAGTCATCAGACATGAGATAATCGGTAGGGGTTTCCTTGTGCTATTTGCAATACCCGGGAAAATGCTTCCGTTGACTGTATTTGACGAATATATAACTCACTATATTAAACCATGAGTAGCCTTCAGCTTGCTCGCCTCTTCATCTCCCACGTTGTCTGGAAGGTGAACAACTGGTGCTCATTTCGAAGCCGTGAACTGTGCATTTATACTATCAGGAAGCATATTTATTCAAACACACTCTGTTTAAGCACTGCATTGCTTGGGTTCTCTCCAGCTTTTTTTTATTTCGCACCTCTTCTTTGGTCATCTGAACGTCATTCGTGAAATTTGTTCGTTCGCTTGGAGAATGAACATACTCCGAAGCAACAATCCGTAGGCGGAATATGCACTAACTCAGCGAAACGGAAGTTGATCCGTTGGTTCCTTGGAATAGCTCACATCAAATTCTTTCATTTTCTTCAATGCTCTCGGGGATTCGCCTTTCTCGGATTCGGCCTCAAATACACTGCGCACTTTGTGCGGAGAATCCAAGTGCAAGCAATAGCAGATTTTTCATCCGAACCATTGATTTTTATGAATGAAATTAAAATAAAAATTAACACATAATGCTCTCTATTATTATTATCATCATCGTTTTTTGTTCTCCTGCTAGCTCATTTCTTATCACACAATAATTAAATTAAAAGCTAATGCACACTGCAAGGTTTATTGTCCAATACAACGAATTCTTAAGATACTGTATATGTGCCCATGAGAATGTAGCAGAGGTTTACCCCCAGAGTAATCGGTAAAATGGGTAAAGTTGTTGAGAATTCAGTAGAATTCGGAAACTGCATATGGTTACACTTCGCTTGCTTTGGAACATTTTTCCGTTCAAGGCTTCAGTAACTACTCCACGATGATAGCACAATAATGATTGCTGCTCAACTGACCACCCTATCATAAAATTGATGTTTTCTTCTCGTTGCGGTCAGATACTGAATAAGAAAAATCTTACTCTATGCTTGAATGACAGTATTCACAAACTCACGGATTCCCTTGAAAATCCCTAAATACGTATACATATGTACTCATCTATATAAACTTGCTAAATTACACTCAGCTTGTTCTTCTAGCCCATCTGATCCATAAGTTAGCAACGGACAACAAACAGAACTGAACTCTCAGTCCATTTCGGTCAGCCGTGTTAGACTGCAGTCTCAAAATGCACTCACAGTGTTCAGATATGAAGATGAACTAACGGTGAAGTATTGCTTATGCTTATTTGATTAGAGGCACTAAGCCTGCAGACGTCTTTATTAACTAGCTTACATATTACTGACTAAAGACTTGTGTATATAAAGTTGCATAGGGTTTGATGACATGTTCAAGTGATTAGAAAAATCATCAACACCTAGCCGACAGTCATAAGATTACGGAAACCCTGTACAGCGGTCTCGTTCTCATTTGCGGACATTATCGGTCTCGAAGTAGAAAGTGAACATGGGACTAACGGCTTTGAGTCCAATACAATAACCGGCAAACTACCTGGGCTGGCTTACAGTAATCTACCCAGGATAAACGTCACTGGATATTGCACAGTTGTAATGTATCGCTGAAATGAGCGGTCTACAACGTGTTCAAATCTAAGGTTTTTGCCCTGAGTTGTCACCCTAGTTCGGATGCAACGGATATGCAATAATGATAATCCTTAACAAGAAGGAAGTCAATGTCCAACGTTTTCATGATTTTCATTAATGACTGGAGCATTATCGGTGTACGACGAATGGCCTGAATATATATATATGTATA
The DNA here is from genome assembly GCA_008360955.1 of Fasciolopsis buskii. Taxonomy (NCBI): domain Eukaryota; kingdom Metazoa; phylum Platyhelminthes; class Trematoda; order Plagiorchiida; family Fasciolidae; genus Fasciolopsis; species Fasciolopsis buskii. The sequence continues at coordinate 64,716 of LUCM01000660.1, read as the reverse complement.
TATATATATATATACGCAAATTCTGGGGCATTCTGCCCTCGTTCCTAACCTTGGCTCAGCCCAACTGACAAAGAATTATCAACGAATCACAGTTGTCATTCTTCTGTCCACTCTTCGACGAACAGCTTACATGCACACTCCTCATGCTACAAATTCGATTCTGGTGAGAAATATCAATCAATTCGGAGTGTACAAGTATGTGGATGTTTGGACAAGAGAGCATCGGGTACGCATACCTGACGAGCGACAATAACCGCGAAACCGGTCGTGTGCTCCCGGNCTGCTTCTATATATACATACCTATATTCGCGAACATTAGGAACGAGGGCAGAATGCCCGAGAATATAGGTATGTATATATAGAAGCAGTAATTAGTATCTGGATGCGTAAAGAAAATTTGTCCGGGAGCACACGACCGGTTTCGCGGTTATTGTCGCTCGTCAGGTATGCGTACCCGATGCTCTCTTGTCCAAACATCCACATACTTGTATACTCCGAATTGATTGATATTTCTCACCAGAATCGAATCTGTAGCAACAGGAGTGTGCATGGAAGCTCTTCGTCGAAGATATATATATATATATATATATATGAGAGAAGAATTCTAAAAGTCACTATAGCTGAGTTCACAGAAAGGAGGTGACAGACTTCTAGTTCCTACCGATAAAATCAGGGAACTGCAAATCAAATTTCTTTGTCGGCTGTACCCATTTTTACTGGTGCATTAAAATTCGCATTGCACTGTGATCTGGAAGAATGGAAACAAACGGAAAAGTTAATTTTTCATGTGAATTCTGAATAACCGACTTCCCCTACCTCTCAATCCTTCTGTAAACCATTTCGTTGTCACACTAATCAGCTATTCAAACGGTCTGCCACACTTCGTTGAGAATGATGCATTCAACTGAGCCTCATCAGCAACATCATCATTTGATACATTTGGCACTGGTGAACATTGCGGAACCAGATGGCGGTCTAAAATTGTCAGTCTTCAATCGGTAACATCAGTCAAAGACTCTGTTCACGTTGGGTCATATTCCCGTGCTGTCTCTGGTCGAACAAATTCATACTCGTTCACCTGTTGTGCATCCATTTTGGCCGAGTGAATTAATTGGTATTGAATGTCAGACAGGAATAGATTGGCACTAACAGAGTCCGGATGAGATCTCATCTTGTGCTCACCCCATCTCCCTTGCACGCGACTGTTTTGTGTTCGTGTGCAAAAATATAATTATCAATTACGTGAAAACCTGATACGAAAAACCCTGGCACTTTGGGCCAGGTAACACTGAAATGCAAATTCAATGATGTGCCATGCGCTTCCGACAGGCTGGATTTCCTTGAAAATTCCGCGAAAAATTTCACAGGCACTTTGTGCCATGTACGAAAATGAATTCCACGTTGCCGTTTCTGGCACTAGTACAAACCCAGTAACAGTCACTCTTTAATCAAATTTAGCATTACTTCGTTTGCATTTGTTCGACTAATGCCTTAGCAAAAGGTGTATAAAATATTATTATTATTATTATTAAACTTGTCCAGTAATAATGAAAGCTCTAAGATTCTATTGGGCTCGTTGTCAAGTATTTAGATAAGGACTATATGTATCCCAAAAACTCCGGTGTTTTGTTATTCACGCGGAACTAAAGAACTCATCGTAAGATAATGGTAGAGTCTTAAATCAGGTGTGATACCACTGCCTCTTCTGATGCTTTTTGTACGGGTCTCCAGCAGGTCTACATTCAACCAGCTGAAGGCCAACTATTCTACCACTATGAATTTTACAGTATACATATGCATGCTATTTAGGTTTTCCCCATACCGAAGAATGTTTCGTGATCTTAGCAGAAAAAAGCTTACTAAAGCTTTTAAGCAACACTCAAAGTTAACGATGTGAAGTATCGAGTACGGACCTAGAGTAGGGCGGTGAGTTTGGTGATTTGAATTTCGCTAATAGCAATCACAACGACATTACCAACAATGAAAGACTCAGTCAGCATGCTAAGGACGACTAATGATGGGATTCACCGTCCACGCACTGTTCTTCTAGTCCACAAAATGGGTTCAAAGTAATTGTTACGACAGTGCTTTTGGTGCACCCACAAGCTGGGACGAATTAATAAATCATCTGATAACGGCAAGCAAGATTTAAAACAGTATAAATGGAAGTTTCCTTTCCCAAGTATCAAATGTCACACTTGCTTTATCACTCCTTTCTGACCTGTGACACTCATATAGTTAGTTCATACCGAAACCCGATTATGAGATTGCTATTTAGACAAATATTTCCACAAATGGTCATCGCTGTGTCTGTTGTTTGTTCACAATAAATGTTGCAAGTTTCCCGAGAAATTTATCCGGTCAGTTTTTGATGGTAGTATATTCAGCCTGTTTTCCAAGTGATTTCTGAAGCATGATCATCGTTGGACAGGTCCTTGAAAGTCGAAGGAACACTGTTTATTAGCTCACTCAGGCACGCTGGAATTAATTGGCATAGGTTTAATGAACGTCGTAGGGACTGACGAAGAATGCCCTGAGATTACACTCTCAAAAGTTCGCATCTGAACCCAATAACCAAAAATTCACGAGACCCATTGTTTGTGTCAGGAAAATTAGAGGTAGTTTCCGTCGAGAGATAAATGGGAATGGTGGGCAGTTTGTTGAAGAGAGATCAGAATAGAATGCGAAGATATTATGAATTCCTTCCAGAAATCAGTGAATTATGACGTCACCATGGCTCAAGGGTTGTTCTTTGTCAGCTTGCGATTAGACTCTGAGGTTAATCAGGAGCGAATCTGCCACTTAGCGTTTAATGGGAGTCCGTTCATGTTTAGTTCTAGTGGGGATGGGGTGTTTGCATAGTGAAGCTAGAAGGGAACTTATCACTGACAGAAAAAGAAAAATGTTTAATATTCATGCACCTGTGTGCTGCTAAAAGGCATATTCTTCAGCTCAATTCTATGCATTGACCGCCAAAGAAAGGAAAGTTCTTGTAACTTGTGGAAGTTTAACCTCAAAAATAGACCATTGAATAGTGCGCCTCACAATATGTGGAATAACTGGTGTCAGAGAAGTCTGCATGAAGCCTAGTTTGGGAGGTCAGGTATGAATTGGGTAACTAATTCTCCATTCAAACTGTTTAGCGCAAAACAAGAGAATGAAGTAGGCCGTTTGCTTGAACCACCGTTGAATTCAGTACCGACACCAATAGTCAATTAATCACGTGTTTTGGGCCTGGACTGGGAAATAGTGGCATTTGCTAACGTGTAAGAGTCTGCTTTGGGAGAACCGGATGCATAGCAGTTACTGTCGACATCATATCAGATCGATAAAATGATGTATTCTATAGGTGTTAAGGACCCGTTTGCCATTCTGAATGACAGTCGTAAAGCACAAGAAATACGGGCGCAACCTTTGTTTCTTTTACTTCTCATGGCACTAATAAGTGACATAAGATCTGTTCCGTACAACAACGATACGAAATACTAAAAAGCACATCTTTTGTTTTTCTATCTCAACTTTTACTTTCGTTGTAATTTAAAACACAAGGTGCAAAATTCCAGGAAGGCGGAAGCTGCTAACTTTGTGTTGCTAAATGGGGGAGATGACTTGCAAAACGAGGCATGGAACCTACAACCATGCATTTGAATTGCTCTAAAATCAGCTTCTTAATAATTACAGAATACAAGTTTGGGGAAGGCGCTTTCCGTCGTAACCTGAATTAAAGGAACTTCTGGGTATTGTTGAACAGCAAAGTATGTTGATAATCGAGGTCATATAGCTCCCTTGTTGAATAAAACGGAGACTATGAAAAACAGCTTGCAAAATACGAAGCAGAGGTAAGCAGAATAGATGGAGGTTTTTCCGACCAAACGAGGGAGATTATGCTCTACTAAAGCAAACAAAGTTGTGTTAGTAATGCCGTGTGGCAATATCATTGTTTTAACTCCTTTGCATTTGCTGCTTAATACCAATTTCTTACCAACCCAGAAACCAAATGGCTTGACTTTTTCTGATTATTGAAGGCCCCATTGACTCTCCTAAAGAAAAACTATTGCGATTAACTTAAAAGAACCACATGGGAAAATTCATAGTGGCATAATTTCCGTGTTGCTCACAACTGGCTTGGTTCTGTAAGAGAAAATGTTAACTTTGCATCCTGGATTAAGAAGAGTACTAGGTGTATATTGCACATTTTTCACCTGAGTCAAGGTGTTGGATGCCAAAAATGAGCGATGAACAACCTAGCTGGCAAGAGCACCTTCTCGGAAAAACATACCCCATTAAATAGGACAAGCGGTAATGGTTGTAGAAAGTGTAGAATACACACAGATAGTCTAGCAAATCTATACTTACTTTAAACTTATTTTAGCTGCGTACATTTGACAATAAATGTCATAACTGTTCGCGGTTAGCGGCATGAAACGGATTATATAGAGTTCTTCTTACCGAATTGCGACAGTAAAACAGTACCGGCTGGGAACAGAGTGTTAGTTATTTTGTGATGCGACATGTAAGACTGGAAAAGCGGTGGAACACTCCCGGTACGCAGAAGCAAAAGCGTGATCATACGGTACTTTGGTGTTATCCGTTCAGCTGGAGTATAGATCAGTGTCTCCAAGGTAGCGGTTGCTAAAGAGAGCTGTCACTAGATTTGCATGGATGTACGTTCAACAATAATTACCTAACTTCTAAGATCCACTCTTACTAATAACCTAAAATTATCGAACTTAACGTTGCATATTTTGAGCTAAGTAAGACTGTTTTACAGGCAATGGATTGTATACCACATGGATATGGCGTATAACTGACTAAACTTCTCCCTTTTTACAGGCAACCTTTGAATTTGATTAGGTAACAGTTATAGATAACATACTGGTTACTGTACTCAGTGATCATGAATAATGGTATTGTTTGTATATCAAACTGATTTTTTGTTAAAGTTCCGATCAGTGAACTAAACATTTAGCAGTAAACGGTTTATCGCCAGTCAAGGTGACATCGTCACTTCATGTCTGCTGCTGACTGCAGTGTTTTGAATTTATAATATTCTTGTAGTTATGTTGAGGTTCGACGTATATGGGGACCATGATTTCTGCCTACTTGACCCTTTATTCTACTTAGCTACGCGTCAATGATTTCACTGTTTAACTATACTAATATTCACTGGTTTTGTTTTATAAATTTATAAGCGTGATACTTTTCGATCCATTAGAACGGTGGGGTATGAACTATATAGAACGATAAATCTATAGTTGTGTAAACTGGATTTATCGGGTGAAAATGAGACAGTTAGGAGTAGGTAAAATTTTTGGATTAAACTGCACAGATAGTGTCTGATGGAAGACGAAATAGTCAAATTCTTCTTCGATAGGATTGTGATGCATTATGAATAACGGTTTGTTGCAGTGCAAGTTAAATGGCTGTTGTAGATTCCATCAGTCATCAGTGTGGAACTACTGTGCTTTTTAAGTCTAGAATGAGAAACAATGATATATTTAACGACCCGGATAATTATTTTGAGAATTTCTCTGAGAACTTCAGTGAAGGATTTAATTGGAGAAGCAATAAATATAATGAACTGATTAGCCAGATAACGATGAAAATCTCAGTTGTTGGTATAATAACCGGATTTGTACTGCATCACCCAGAGCGGTAGGAAGTTGGAAAGGGATAAAACCTAGTAACAACGACATTACCCCCTGCTTAGTGCAGTGAATTACACTCCAACTCCTATGCTGACGGGCATTACCAGCCAAACAGAATTCAATACTTCTAAAAACAGCCCTTTCCTTTTCAATGGTCTTCATTCTTGGCCCAGTTCGTGCGTCAGGTTCGTAGCCTGACGTCCTACAAGACGAGGTCACCAAGGCCAGTCGTTATAAGACCTTTCGACAGGATGGGATACCGTGATCACTGTAATTAAAATTTAAATCACCCAGTTTTGTTGAAAACCATAGAGGTATTCTGTATAATATGCATCCAGTTGTGCACCCTCGGTATGTATTTTATTCCCGCGAGTCTGCAATTGTGCCTACTGCACATAGGTTACAGATTTTGAGATTCTGTTGATATTATGGAACAGAAATAACAGTGCATCAGTCCTACCAAATTCTTACTTTTGTGGAACACTTTACCGACCTCGAACTTTGCTTACTATGGTAATAATTAATTCTGTATTGATAACAGAATATCGAAGGTTTACGCACAAAGCGATTAATTTTCACGTCATCATGACAGGCGGTGTACCGTGAACAGCAACGGATTTAGGTCCTCACGAGAGAGAAGAAATATCACCTCATCAAAAATGCGTTCCTCCATAAATCAAAATCACCCGGGTAAGCAAATGCACTCTGGTAGAGGCGAAAACAAAGAAAACGGTTCACGGGATAAATTCTATTTTCGGACCAAGCTATTCCTCAGTAGTCCGGTAAATGAAGTCGCACAATAATTACGCGTCGGCTGTCGACGAAAGGTTTACGCCTCACAGGTCAAGGTCAGCGACCACAGGGGTGAGCAAGTTAGCCAACAAAAGTCTTAGCCACGACTTTGAAAAGATATTTCCGTTGCTTATTGATTACACTACCTGCTAGGTAGCGACGGTCAGTATGCCACACGAAAAGCATCTACTGAACATTGCTTGGGATTTCGTCAATACATTAGATCTTTCATGGCGCCTCGTTCATCATCCAGACTCAATAGTTTTCGATAACTGTTTATAACACTGATTTTTTGTACCAGGAAGCTATGGGCGACACTGTTTTCAGCCTTGAAACTCAAGTCCCACAATTCTTATCATTAGACAATTGATAAAACGACGCATTTCACAACACGTCACCAGATAGCTTCACTATCATCACTTTCAGTTTGTACCTACAGTTGCACAAATTGAGGCGGATATATCTGTCGCAGTCTCGCCGATCGGGAATGTGAGAATTATCAAATAGGCTTTGTTGTACGACCGTTCTCTCCTTGTTGGTGTGTATTTGTACCAGCGCGGTTAAATGTGATTTATTTTTTCTTGAGGACAATTTAATTTCCTGTTTTATTAGTCAACTTGGCGGTAATATATCTCTTCGGAGATGACAACAGAAGAGTACGGTTGTTCATATGACAAAACTATGACCCTGAAAATTGAATGCCAACCTGAAACAAAAGTAAACATGAAGTGAAAATAGTACGTAAATAAGTGAACGAATAATGAGTCACACAGGAAGCAACGTTCATTCATTCGCTAGATATCGATGCATAAGTGTGTCAGTTGGCCTTGATTGGCTGGCAGAAAAGGGTAATTTGTTTTTTTGTACAACGAGTATTTCGTGATGCCAACCACGACCCTTTGTTCTCCACGGACTACGCATTACTGATTGTAGCAGGATATATACAGAGCTGTTTAATACAGAATCCTTTGGATGAGGATTACTAGTAGTATATTTTTGTCAAATTTTTGGACGTGAACTCGAAGTTACCAAGCCTTATGTTGCAAATATTTTCCGTTAACAACAGGGTTAGAAGACAATCTTCAGGGCTTTTGAACGCGAATACCCTAAGTTCCAATCTATCCGCCAACGGTCACATTCCGTTTTCGTAGTTGGCAGTTGGATGTCTCATTTTCGAAAGCTGTGTGCCCTGCCGCGTGAAAGAAGAAAAATGTATCATGGTTATCATTATTACTAGACTAACTTTATAATTTTTTTAACAACACTCCAGGGGCACGTCTCAGTGAACAGATCGTGATGTACAATAGTCGACTGATGGACGATATTTCAGTCGTAATGTATTTTACTCAAAATTAATGCTCGTCTGTGCTACCCAATTTTGAACGCGTTCCACTGGATGAACCCCTCACATTTCACAAAAGAAGCACGGAATAGCGCTAATTTCGGCAGATATAGGATGCTTCTGAAGATTTTTGATCTTTTTAATTTTCATATGCGAAGTGAACTAACAAAAGCAATTATGCCTGAAACATTATGGATGTGCTACAACGTTGTGGGTAAACGTCATTCTAAACTGATGTGAATTTAGCCATCTGCGTTAACGACCCAATTGCCATACGGATTGTCATGGCCCAGTGCAGGATGAAACCAACTGTTAGTGACAGAAGACAGGTTACAGACATTACAAATAAAGTGATGCCATCCAGAATTCACGCAAAGACATATATGCGCACTCAAATCCAGACACACACGGACACGCTAGTTTGATGCACAAGCAGACAGGTTTGTGAGTTTGAGTACAAATTCGGATGGACTACGTCTTGGTAACATTGCCGAGAACAGCCCTCGTGGAATCAATCTTTGTTCACACATGGGGACATGTCCCTCGAGGGTCAAATTCGAATGATGACCCATATTTTAGAGCAACAGACCAGGAGGCATTTTACTGATAGATTGGATTTACTCGTCAACTGGGTATGTGCGGATACGTGGGAGTGTGTGCGTAAGGCGAAGACAGACTGGACAAAGTGCGGCTGAGATCTTTAGCGTAAGGGTATGAGAAAATTGAAGAAGATCTATTGATTCTTCATCTGCAAACATGTGGACAGGACATTCTGGATACTTAAGATAGAAACCCACCTCCACATCTTCACAGTAATGTATTTGGTGGATGCTGTTCGACCTAATCAGAGTTATTCTGATCAGTTTGAAATTGGCTGAAATTTATCACTCATCTTGGAATTTGCTTGACAAATTTCAGTCAATAAGCTTGTTTGGTGAACGCACTGATGACTTCTGGAAAGAACGAACGATTTTTCCAGACGGCATTCGGTTACGTTGAAAGTTTGGTCGGTTTTCAAATACGGTCCATTTCCAGCAAACAAATAGTAGTCTCATTGAGCTTAGCTTCCGCATGCGCTTGGTAAATTAAAATGAGTTCCAGACGTATTGACCATTTTGCATACTTTCATGTTTCTTGGTGGCGAGCAACGTTTGGTAGTGCCTACCGGAATTTTTTCTCAATTCCAACCCAAGGATAACCATGGTATTAATTTGGACGCAGATATATAAATTCTAGTAGGCGCATTTGAAATGGTCCATGCACCAGACTCCCGTTATAATCTATTTTTGCTTAATAGGGGAAGTAGCTATATAAGCTCCAGTGTTATCAGTATTACCAATAGTAAGAGCAACCACAAGGGAGGTAGTAACAGTTGTATTAGGACTTGTAGTTGTAGTGGCCATTAGGTTTACCCTGATTTTGAACTGAATCGTCAGTTGGATTCATTTTGCTAAATCTACCGTTACAAACAGTGACGATACCAGAACATGGCAGTATCATCTGCCTTTTTAAGAATTATCAACATTGATCCCTCTGTCTCCCTTTACTGGAATGAACAAGTGTGGAAATCCGGAGACTATAGAAGCTATACTTGTAATGGGCTTCAACGATGAGCTCGAGATACTATTAAGCTTAGCTGACAACAAAGAGAGTGAAACTGGTCATCAAAGAAGTCAATGAATCAGAAATTGCGCCCAGCCAGACGAGACGGAATTGTCACTTAAAGTCAAATTAAAGGGCTAATTTAGTATTGCCGTGCTAATATTTGAAATCATTTTACCATCAGCCATCAGGACCAGGACTTCAGGATGGAATTTTCGTTTCCTTTAGACAGTCGGAGACTGTCCAAGTACTGTTGTAAATATATCAGAAGAGGACCCTAATCTGGCTAGAACCATGAATCAGCAAGTGAAAGTTCATCTAATTGACAATAGAAATATAGTTTCCAAAAATCTCGCACCACAGAACATCGGGTAGACGGCAACAAAATCAGAGTGATCAGCCTATACATTTTTAGCTGGGAATTTAAGTATTACATAGTTGTTGCGGGCAGTATTTTCGAATCTTGCCGTAATTATCATTTGCGAAGATTATATCATTTCCCTTTGAAAGCTAAGCTTTCCTTGTGTGACTAATAATAACCTGATTACACTAAAATCTACTAAAGCCAACGCCTATATATTAAAGTTGAGAATTACTGTCTCTTTGATGGATTTATTAGGAACAAGTTTGAAAGTGATTATCTTTATTCGCGAAGCCACTAGACCTACTCCTTTGCTGGCATTCACGTTTCTTCCCTCTTTCCTCACTATTATCTTATTTTATCCGGATCAATATAACTAGTGCAAATGATCTAAGTATACTCTGATCGAACAGTTTCACACTGTTGACCCAACATATTCCATTTTACACCAACCCCTGAATAGTTTACCACAGTGTAGTTTAAGGTAGTGTGAATGAACATGGTGGCATTCATAAAAATCAGATCGAGTAAGAGTAATTGTTAACGACGCCCAAAGATCAAGCATTCACATCTGCGTCTCTATACCTGTTAATTCCAGGTGGACATGTTAATAGCTATGATCGATAGCCTCTTAAGCTGCACGAACTTCAAGGGCATCGTCTTCCGGTTTTATAGAACATTACCTTTGATCAGTGACCAGCATTTATGTTCTTCTGTTGACAGAAAGTCACTTCAAGTTACGTTTGAAGCAAGCATAAGAAAATGCTTCTGGAGACACAACATGAAACAGATGATTTAGAATGAAGATCAATTATTGTCGGTAATTAGACGGGGTCATTTAGGGCAGGACTGGAAAAATCCTAGAAGCTAACAGAAATAAATTGATGACAATGACACCACAACGATATAGCGATGCGCTGCCCTTCGAGAGAGCCAACGAGCGAAAAGCCCTGAGCAACCTAGGTCGTCCCTAGAGATCCACGCGAGGTCAAATTTAGAACTTTCGATAACAAAATGTTGATCACTGTTGCCATTGCTGAAAACACTGTACATAGTGTACGTTATTCACCGATGTTATGCGAATATCGTTGTGACCGCCGTAGAGAGGTGCTTCCTTGGCCATCTTAACGAGCAAATGTGATTATCCTATTCCAATTTAGCTTGACCACCTAATGGTGACCGACTGTTTTATGTAAGTTCATTTACCGCGAAACTTTTTATTCCTTTGATGAATTTAACTTCTGTTCAATGGGTGGAAGGTTTTGGAAGGAAGAGGCGATTTTCGGGTAACTTGTGTTGTGCATCAGTGGGTTACTGATTCTGATTGTGTCTCTGTTTAAAGTAGTTAAAAGGATCAGGGCAGTCAGATTGCTGAGTCACGCTGCCAGGCATGACTTAGATCTGGATTAAGAATTCGTAGAATGAAACCATCTTTCTTATTAGAATACCACTCTACCTTTTCTTTCATCACCAGTGCCAGACCTGGTCGACCTTCCAAGCGTATCTCCGCTGCAATGCCAACTCCAGCGCAAAGAAATGGAAACCCCGCTTGTGAAACCACATCGAATGGCCAGTTCGGATCCAGTCCTTTTGAGCCCTCTGGCAAGATCCCCCGCAAACATTTTACCGATCCTATCACAATGAATAGAAATACGAGCATTTCTCGCGCATCAGTCTATTCCTCTATCCCTCCTCTACCCTACGCTTCTTCACTGGCTTCTTTCTGTATGAATCCGGATAATATCGGACGATTTCTGACTGACACGGAACCATTCATACAGGCAATGAACAATCTGAGTACCGCTCTGATTCATCCAAGTCAACATTCTTCCGCGAATTACAGTACTACACGAGTTCCGCTTATCCCAACGGATCGTATTACAAACACTTCGGCTGATCGGGGAAACGACGATGTCACAGTTATTTCACAACTCCATCGCAACCAAACAGTTAGGCGACCCAACTTGTGTGAATCACGGACAGGGCTCTACTCAACACCTACCAGTGAGAACAGTGGATCATCACCCATCTATTCTCGTAAGTAATAGGAAAGTGAATACCCATCTTCTGTACCTTGATGATAAAGATAAATCATTGGCGAGGAAATTAAGCTTCCATACACTAGGTTTGTTTTGCTATTGATTTCTACAGAAAATTAACTTAGGATATTTATTCTCGTTCGTCTTAGGCTGATCGAGAATCAAACTAATAAAATTGTAGACATTGGGCCGAAAGAGTTAAACGAAAAAAAGGAAACGGTATCTTCATTATACATCATTACTATAGCAAGAAACAAAAATTCCTCTATAAGGTGCACATTGGAGAAAGCGTAATATTACTGTTATGACTGCCTGGAGTTATTCGCCACTCCTGGATTACCTGTGCAGATCATTAAGAACTGCGAGGTAAGTGCATCGGAAGGACGAAAAAATTGACAGATTCCTTCTAAATTCCAATCTCTGCGATTTTTTTTTACACTAGTGATGTAAGAATAAGAAAATTTGAAGCTTGACTGCTTTTAGACAAGACTTTCAAACGAGTTTCGGAATGCACCAGCCTCATTGGAAACAAATTAAACGTCTCGTCTTCTCTTCGTTCTTTCTGACCATTCACCATTCGGATATAAGGCCAGGTAGTCATAGTTTCCGGAGTAGTTTAAAATCTTGAATGCTGATTTTCACAAAGCCGTGCGGACATGCCGTAAAAATGTTAGCTTGCAATCGAAATTTGCGCGTCCACCAGTGTGCATATCAAAGAAAGAACCTGAGTAAAATGCAGTACTTTATCAATTGCTATTTCCGGCACATTATTCGGTGGACTAATTATTACTAACCCAGGAACTTTGTCAAACAAAGGCCTAAAGAAGATAGTACTGAAATTGGGTTGTTTTGCGATGGTCACTGATTTGCGTTGGAATTTTTATTTATATCTCGATGACTTGGTAGTGATGGATGGTTACGATGGGATCAATAACACTGCACCGGAAATGTGAAAATTAGATGGAATCATTATCAAAAAATAACCCGAGAATATTCATCCCGGAGGAGAAGAATCTAACACTCACCAATGCTGGAACGTCGTTCGGTTGATACATAATCTTTTATTCGGTTCTCGCCTGTTGACTGTGAAATATCCCGTTGAATTGACAAAAATTAGAACGTGTTTTTGTGTAGCCGAACAACTCAGGAGTAGGTTAGAGAGTAGTCAATCGAAGTTTCACTAAGGTGCCTTGTTTGTAGACATGGTACATAAACATAGTAGAAGATTTCACGCATAAGTCAATAAGCCAAGATGCCGGATCCCTAATAAGAATGAACCTCAAGTTACATGCAGATGATGATCCCGAATTTAAATTCTCACTTGAAACATGATGTTAGCAGTAAAACAATCGCGGATAGGAAATATTGAAGAGCTTTATTAATCTGTCGTATGGTAAAACTGTCTGAATTTACGAATCTGAATCGAAAGCCACCGTAATTTTCTGACGCAGTCTGTTATAAAAACACCGGCGGAGGGCGACGATTATTAACACTTTGAAATATTTGATATGGCTAACTCTAGCAGAGAATAGTATTATTCGAGGTAAACTGCACATGACAAATACTGATCCAGTAAGGCCACTGTTTCAACTTCAGATCAGATTTAGTGGGAATCAGTATAGTATTCCACAGAATTCCCCCAAATCTACTGAAGTTTCAACACTGCAAATGGAGTGACATAAAATGTTATTCGCGTAGATTAGCTCCTGAGCAGGTACCATTAACGTAAGTGGAGAAAATTACGGGGGAAAACGGGACCTTGGAGCAATATCAGATTGTTGACTAACAAGGGCCGATAATGCTTTTCTGTTACAGTGCAAAGTATAATTTTAGTGTTAATTTGAGCTAACCGTGAGCGAGTGTTTAAGGATATCAAGTGATTTTACATCTATATTTTTAGTTCAACATATGAACGACCTTGGCGTATTACGGAGCAGAGCACTGGGTCGCTTTAAATGCGTAATTTCTTGGCTTTGTCGAGCACGAGTTTCTGGGAAGCAGTCGGTGATCCAGTCAAGAAAAATTCACCTAACTCCCGTTTGCTTTGCTTACAGCGTGAACCAGTGAAACAAACGGGGCTAAAGTGCACCCACTTGGCTTGAACGGAAACTCGAGACGGCGATATGAGTTGCTTGAACATGATTGCAGTTACTCTCAGGGTAGCTTTTTCGGTCAGTACAATGGGTATGATGGCTGTCTGATGAAACCATTCCGTGACATCTGTTGATTAGTTAGCCTGTGGAATAGAGAAGATGGGGACGAACCTCCGGGAGTCGGAGTTTACAGTAGATGAAAGCAGATCAGATTTTGAAGCAGCACGGACGGAGCACTTTTCAGAGCAGTGGCACATTGTTTTGGTGATACGCAGAATTTCGTCCAAAAGTTTCAAGAAAATAGGCAGGAATATCGAGGAATTGAAGCTAGTGATGTGTAGATGAGGGTGCCATTAAGTTTGTTTATGTTAACACAAAGTAGTTTAAAGCTTTTCGTTAAGAGAATGTACTCCTAAAATGCCAACGTGTAGTAGAACCTCAGACCTAATCAAACGGAAACGAATCTTATACCGATATTGTCACGAGAAGTTTCTTTCCTATCCTTCATCCTACTTTGCGAACTTAAATGGATAAAATGCAACCTCCCACTGAACAGGGGAATTGCTCCCGCTCAATGGCTTAGATTTAACCTAATCCTCAAACTGTAGTTTGAGAGATTGGTGTAACTAAGTAATGAGGGTTAGAGAAAAGAGAACCATTAAGAAACTGCTTTTGATAGACTATTGAAAAAGAAAACTTGAAGATCATTAACGGCTGATGGAGAATGCTAACCGTAGATGTATCTTACACGATGAATGGGTAAATTATTTGTGTGATAACAGGACACTGATCATCATTGGGACAGAAACATATGCAACGGTAAAAAGGATCTGGATGACCAGGAATTATTTTGCCTGAAGTAAGAAACAAAGGCAGTCAAGCGAATACATCAGATTAGGTATCTGTTGACATGAACTGGAATCACGTTGGCCCGTAGAAGTAGAAAAACTTATATATTGTCCAAAATAAAAGGTTGGAAATTGCAAATTGATAAGTAGCACAAATCTGTGACAAGGGAATCTAGAATAGTAACGTAATTTTAAACGTGGTGTACTGCAGGAAGATTAGGTTAACGTCACGATAGCTTGTCAGAATCAGAATGATTTGATAGGCCCAGTTACGCCAAGTGCATGTCTGTTTTTGATTGACTTCTTATCCTTTTAGTAGCAGTCGAAGCGATCTAGTGGAGCGAGTGCATCATTCCAAAAATACATTTAGACGAATATACAGTACCGATAAAACCATGTGTCCTACGCTAACATAACCCAGTTTCCGTGCATCAAATCATCTCAATCATGAGTATGCAGTCGTTGGTAAAAAAAGTTTTGCTTTTGTTTCTTGTGAAACTCTGTCTACTCTGTTTCTGTTAGCATTCACGGAAGGACGAACGCCAGGTCTACTCATGCACTACGACAAGCCTCTGAAAAGTTTACCGTGCTCACGTAATAACATTTCAATCGGTCTTCTTCGTTACAGCCAATAAATCATCGCTGACCCACACTATTCGACGAATCGCCGAGTTGGATTCGGATCACACGATATCTCGAACGGACTCAGCATCTGTTCCGATGGATAATCAGACAGATATTATTGAACCAGCCGGTTCAAACTTATGTCAAACTGATACGACAATAGACCATGGTGGTGGGTTCAAATGCAATCCGTTTCTTCTCTCTCCGAAGCAGTTTTTGAACGTGAGCCACGATGCGCCTCTTCCGCAGCTTTTTGGTAATAACTCTACCGAACAGCAGAGTTGCTCGAGCACGTATTGGAACCCCGAGAACTGGAGTCTCCAATTCAGCCCTTTGGGCGATCACAGTTCTGCTCTGGCAGACTTCATGTCGCGGTGGAAATTACCCTTGCCTATACCATTTCCACACTTCCCTGTAGACGTGATCGCTTCCACGGCCTCGAATATAGGAGACCAAACAGAGACTGTGAACGCTGTTCATTCTTCTGGCGTGCGAGATGGGGTGTCAGATGAGAAAGCATGCAGAGTGATTTCACTCAACTCCTCGAAAGTCGATTCACCGAAGTATACGTGGGAGCAACAACGTCAAGCAAGGGAAATAATTTCAGACTCCGCAGACAAAAATACAGGTAAATGGGATTAGGGTTTCCAGTGTTTCTCCGCAGTACACCCGAATTTTTTAGAAGCCCATGTGGGCTGTTGTGCACGGCAGACGATGACTGTCACAGACAAGTTTTCTTGGTAAACACTACGCGACCTCTAATTTACGGAGGACATACCGCAGAAGTGTCAAATGCCACGAACTACATTAATTCTCCCCCATTTTAGTCGACTTTATTGAGTAACGACTCATAAATATTCACTTGTCCAGTCGTCTGTCTTCCTGAGTGAATGGACCGATCTACTTCAGATCCTTGTTTGATCAGAGTAATTTTCTTTTAAGATGGACTAGGAAGCTCCATAGATTTCGTTGTTTAGTTTGGAGCTTCTAACCTTAGTCACTAGAATAAAGTCGTCTGAGCATGGGGAAAAATATTTTATGAGATGCACAGATAACATATACCTGAAACGACGGACCCTAGAGTTTATCCTCGTGTCATTTGTGCGATAGACTTTTTCCATTATTCCTTCCACCACTAGAAGATTCTGTGTGTAGCAATCTTTTTGAAACAAAACAATGAGTTTCCTCAGTTTTATTTGAATTCTGAGTTCTTTGTGTCCATACAGAACTGTTCTCAGTTCAAAAGCACATTATCGCAGATATCCGCTTGCTTGTTTACCGTTCAAATGTCGACTGATCTCGTGAATGGAAAGCATCAGCAATTACCTTTGATGGAGTCATAAGAACACATCCCATGCTTGAAGTTCCTTCTGACTGAGAACAGAGAAAGACATCTTGGGTTTGGGGAAGGGTTGGAGAGAACAGAGCTAAGAGTTATCAAAGGTATAAATGACAACGAAAAGGTAATGGATAAGTTTTCATCTCTTTTAACATTGATACAGACACCATTAATTAAGTAAGTAGTACAAGTTTGAAATTTTTTGCTAGATACCGGATCTTTGTACACCACACTCGCTACTAGACGAAAAGTCGAAAAACGGAGGATGATTGGTTTTTCTCTAGTCAACCTAAACCCGAATCGTGAATTAGGTTCATGTGATCTACTTGAGCACTAATGACTGTTCCTCGCCCGCACACACTTAATCCAACTTCTATGGGCACCACGCATTTTCATCCACAAACAAGTGAATGCAAAAAGAAGACTAAAACAAATGATCATTCATAGCTCTCCAAAACCCAACCACCTTAACCAGGAAACCAATATGATCCTGGTCCGTCAAGGAGTTTACCTTGGCGTAATCAACACACCATACATGTATGTTACCCGGGTTATCTAGTTTCCAGCGGCTCGATTTCCGAAAACGGACCTAAAGTATGCGTCGTTCGCAGCTAAGCTGCCAAATTCGCTTTTGATAACTGCGTGCACCGTTTCCACGTCGACTTCGCATTTTATTGTTAGTTCATTTTTGTCATGCAATGAAATATACTATTTATTCAATCCAGGATCTAGCCACTGATACCACAAATAGAGAGGGGTTAGAAAGACCTTGAATCACTTAAATAGCAGTTGTTCAAACAAGAAATCAAAAGAACTGTAGGTCCAGGGAATCACAAATTAATAGCGAGTAAATAAAACTCGTGTTTCTAACGACAGTATAAGGAAAGCGCTTACAGTGCTTAATCGGTTAACATGAAGAACTTTATGGTAGTCATGTCAACTGATTCAGTGGTGCAATTTCCAGTGTTTTGAAATCGTGTTTTTTAATTCTTTTTTAGGTTTCGGTGGCTCATCTGATGAGTTTCGCGCTTGCTTTGATTCAATGTTTCACCAGATAATTGAAGCTTACCATCAAATGTCGAAGAACTCTGCATCAGTAACATCCTTAGAATCCGGCTCTAAAAGTAACGGATATGAATTTCCTTCTGAACGAACGTCTTCAATCGCTTCTCGGAACCCAAAGCATCCATCTGCGCCGAGTGAACTCGCTGCTAAATTGCTCTCACCTAAATCGACACGTGAATTGAACCTAATACAAGGAGAAAGTGGTGAACACAGAGAACAGCTCTTTGATAGTTCAAGTCCGCCACGATTTTACACTGACATCAAAACAGGAACAAGGCGAAATTCGGAACAGTTTTCAAAGCCTGAGAGCATGGAATCAAAATCACTAGTAAGTCAGTTCACTAAATAAAAATTTTACCCTAAGGATAGATGAGCTGTTCGAATACCGCTCATCGTGGCCTTAATTTTCAGCTGATATTGAACATCCATTTCTGATTCACGAGTAGTGTCCACATGTGAACTTACATCCACACGAATTCCACTAATTGCAATATTTCTATCTAATATCATAAACGGTTGCGGGTATTTTGCTTTTGTTGGCAACAACACAGAATTTGCCGGAAAAAATTGTTTTGTGTAAGTGATATCCGTATTTGTCATTTTGGTTTCATTTCCTTATAAGCAAAAACGATTGGGATTAAATTTTCTACTGGTCATTCTATTTAAGATGGCATATGAGTAGTACACCTAATTTGTTGATGCTTATGCTTGCAGGCTGGCAGCCCAAACAGAAAATCCGAGACAGTTCCAAACAGGAATATTCAGTCACTTCCAGGGGACCCTAACAAGACACAGACAATTTCAACAACTCCTGCCAAATTTCCGTTGCAGGTACCAAGAGGATTTGAGGTCTCGGATTTAGGTTCACTGCCCACTGAAACCGATCGCAACCTGACAACGAAGTACTACCAATGGCTGCATTTTATGGCCAAAACATTCATGCTCAATTGCCTGAATCCGAATACCGATTTGACGGATACCGAACGGCATCTAAATGACCAGGCACAATTTCCGCGAGCCGGACGCCAAAAGTGATTGTTGTAAGTTCAATCTAAATGATCGAGCTTGCCCCCATTTTCACATATTTCGAATTCTGGCCAAAATGACTACATCGATTCTTAGTAACGGACCTTGAATACATAGTATTGTTTCCATTTTGGGGACAAACTTCTAGCTTCAACTCGTGAACAGTAGAACCTGAGATGACTCACTTGCAAATGAGTTGAATACGTAATTAGGCAATCGATAATTCTTGTTTAATGAAATGATTTACCATGTGATATCATCGCCCAACTCACCATAAAGAAACCATGAAAGCACTGTACAGCTGTTTCATCCAGATTCTTAGGAATCATCAGCAGTGCATATCCACCGCGCCCGAACCGGGACGCGAACCCGGGACGAACGATTCTGAGTCGAACGCCTTAGCCATTTCGCTATCGGGCAGGCTCTGAACGATTTGTTGAACTTCACTACATGACGGTGGTTAAGCTTCTGGACAAAATAATCTAAGCTAAGTATTTGAAGTTCGGTATGCCTTGTTGTGCTTATTCTGAACAGTGTGATCCCACTAACATCGCTCTATAACACCTGCCAAAGAAACTGTTGCTGGAGTCTAGTCGTGCACAATTATAATGTTACGATAGCATTTACCAAAATCACAAAAGGCAAAAGTCTTACCAAACAAGTGTTAGGTGGTAAAATAAATCGCATCCGATCGTATTTTAAAAGGAGACAGTTTATGAACCGTGTGCATTAAAGTAAAAGATAGGTTAAACCAATGAAATGGCGGAACACTGAGCTGAACCATACCACATTAAAGTACAGCTCTCGTGCTCCTGTCAATCAAAATCGGTTTGCCCATCCGTTTCACTAACTGTGTTGGCTGTTTATTGTCCTCAACTTCGACTTGCAACTCACATTCAAATAATTAGAATAGTCAAAATAAAATATTGATCATTTGATTCGTCTAGTTATTATGGGAAAAAATACCTTACCTTAGGAAGAAAAACCTTCATTTCATCAGGACCATAAATGGAAAAGAAAATAAATACAGCCAGTCGTGAATTCCACGACCTCAGCCTGCTCTGACTGATGTTCTGTCTTGCCCTGGTAGAACCATTTCAGACAACGCATTCAAAATGTCGTGAATTTTAAGCTTGAGCACGAGAACCGAGCGATAGAAACACGTAATAACGGTGGTCGCTTTGGATTATAAAAAACAGGCTTGTAGTAAAAAGGAATAATGACGAGGGAAAAAGGCGTTGGACGCCATCGGTGAAGGTGATTCGTACGATCAATTATTGATGGTCCGAGATTCTTCTGTAAGCGATCACGATAGTGGTTGAGGATAATTTTATACTTGGAGGTACGAAAGTGAAACGAGTTGAACCACAAAAAAGGCCTGTGGTAATGTTGAGTGAAGACAGTACATCCTGTTGAATGGTAAACCACCAGAAGACACATCATAAACTTCAGTGTGTTTCTGCCTAGTGAAGCTCACAGGGAATCGCAGTACCGCAAAGTAGTTGCAAGACTCTACAGATCGGATCGCAATAGATCACACTAAGTAGGTTGTTAAACTTGCGCATGCCGTCGATGCTTGCAAAATTATCTGAAGATACACTACCATAAACTAGTGCTAACTTCCTCTCTGTACCTATTTCTTTCATTGCAGTTTGAACACAATTATTGGTGAGCTCTGTCACCAGCCCTTTCGGCTTCCAATGTGGATTTTCGGCGGAAATCCGCCGGGAAAACCTAACTCAACTTATCTGCAAGATAGCTTGTACATTATGAAAAAGCACTTTCTCTCACCTCATTCTTCTCTTCATGCACTGTATCACACAATCGCCTGTATAAATTTTTAATAATCAACTTTACGGTTTTCCAAATCCTTCAAGTCACATATAATACTGACAGAGGCGTTAATACTGGGTCAAACGAAAGTTTAATATATTTTGATAAATGAATCCGCATAATCTGACATTTTGCTTTTCTGTAATGCTTTATTGATCAATTTCAAGTGACAAATGAACCAACTGCTCTATTAGACGCAGAGGCATGTTGCTACCGCCTTCGTGATTCGGTTTTCCGAGTAAAGAGCCACTGTTCAGACGATCCACAACTAGTACGGCTGCCACACGAAGGACCGCCGGTTAGCATCCGAATCCTACCTGATTGGTTCTTCTTACTGCGTGCAGAGTGGTAGAGATACTTATTTCCCTTGGTCGATATGCTCGGATGGGAGCTCGAAATCCAGTCGAAAATTACGTTCCAGCTGAGATCTTTACTTTTACGGAAGAGAATCTATTCCATCCATGTGATACTTATGTAAACCGTCAGATTTTCAGAAATAGGTCCCGAAGAGAACAGCTAAGTTCTACCCTTCGATGAGGGCAAACTTATTACTTCAGATTGCAGAAAAGGCTTGCTCGCCGGGTGCCCGGTTTAAATCTCTCAATCCATTTGACTGAATTTCAGAATGACAGAGTTGCAAAATGTATAGGACCCAAAAATAAAAACAGATGGTGTAAATTTTGCCATTCCTCATTAATTTTGAGTTTTACTTGACAAACGAAGTAAAAATTCACCTGCCACTTGATTGCCCATCGTCACATTTCGGCACCAGTGAAATCGCAGTGTGACGAATAGTCTCCTCTTGTGGTGATAGGTGTGGTTAAGGAATATGTTCGTTCCACACTAAATTGCTAACCAATAAATAACGATGAAACTATAATTAGAAGCAATGGATGCAATGCAAAGTTGTTTCAGCTGGCTTTCTAAAATCATTGGCAGTTCACATTCTGTGCGTTCATGGGGCAGTTAGGCAACAACAGATTTAAGGGTTGTCCAAACAAAATTACCAGATTCGTTAAATAAAATGCAAATTTATCGCGGCCTAAATTTGAGGGAATCTTTTCAGTTTAATGATGCCACTGGTCTGTGTGTTTGTCGTTTCTTTGCTATGCTGATCATCTGTTCCATGGCGCCAGCTGGTAATCACAAAATCTACTCCTGTACTCGTGAATGATTGGAAATCCAGCTCCGTTATCTTAACCTGGTATCAATATCTCTCTATGCCCCACACATATCGACCAGATTTTTGTTTGTAATGAACGACCCATTTATAAAAAGAACCGTCTTCTTAATGTTTGCGACAGTTGTTGCTGGCCCTTCTATTAGTTAGAACTCGGGAATTGGCCACTAACTGCCTGGCGTCAAGCTCAGAATAAGACTATATTTCGGGTTGAACAATTGGTAAAGGAAAACTTAGGACAGTTTTCATTTTTGGCAACCCACGATAAACTTTTCCTAGTTGATCTAAAATTCTGTTTCATTCAAGCTTTTGTGGAGTGTGTTGAATTCAAATAAATCGACATCGAGTCCGCAATTTCTAGTCTATAGCATAAGATTGTCGTATCAACTGCGATTTCCTTTCGTCTGAATAAATATGCCTGCTGTATTTAATAAAATATTAAATTAACGAACTTATTCTAGGATACATCTATAGAAGTTATTTTAAGTATTTCCCGCCTATTGTAAACCCGCTTTTCACTTCAGCTTCAAGTTCTTATTTGTTGCTTTGTCATTAGTTGTTATCATTACGGAATCAGTGGCTTTGGTTTTGGTTCCCTCATTCAAACACATTTGTCATCACTTCTTTCTTCTGCTAATCTGTCCTGCAACAGCCAAAAAGTGATACAGAAGAGCATCGGGTGCAGGACATCGTGCGGCAACTGAGCCGATATTCGAATGAATAACAGTGTACGGGTGAGACCATAAATCCCACGACCTGACACAAACGTTAACAGTGATACACGGGACAAACTCCGACCCGCTGCTTGTCACCAGCCGGTCAACTGCAATTTTAACAAGACTGACTTCTAGCTGTAGAGCGGATGACATTGACCGAATAACTCCTGCCGACTCTGAATGGAAAAAGTGGTTCCATAAACGGTTCTGGAAAATGGAAAAAAGTGTCCCCACCAAGAGATATCTGGAACTAAGAAGCAGAATTTCCCCTTTCTAATCCACCATCTGGTAACCCGATATTTAAGTGCAACAAACTTACTGAAGAATTTGTTGGACTGATTCATAATAAGCATTAAAACGTCAAATATCTAATGTCATCTAATACTCCATTGTAAGGCATGCGTATCTGATCTAGTTAATTGGGACCATAAGCACCTCACGTATACACCCATCACCTTTGCCATCCAACTAAGGGAATAGAACCATCGTGACCAGTTTGCTAAGTAAATAGCTGCCATTGTGATCATATCGGAAATGAGTTGTCTAACGCTTGGCGGACAGATAAGCTAAGTATTTTCCAGCCTGTGCTAGATCATCTTACTCAACTCCTCCTATCTTTATTGAAAAAAGTATCTACTGAAATGAGGCAATAAAATGGGGAAACCTTTAACCAGCAATGTTCACGATGAATTTATTTCAATTAAAACTGGAATGCAGGATGATCGCATCAAAAACGATGCATCTTTCAAGTATCACAAGTCAGTGGTTTAGAGCCAAAAAGGAAGAAGACTTCCCCAGTATTTTAAAATATCATCCTCCGTGGAATAATCCTATTTAGACTTCTAACATTGAGCACAAAGTTGTCTCGAGACTACGTAATCAGTTCGACAAACCTCAAAACTAGTCGAGCTTAGTTCCCCAATTCAAAATAACCATCTGCCATAACTTCGGGCGAGAAATTGTACAATACTTCACTTGCAAATATAATTACACATTTCCGAAATTCCTTTATTTGATACAAGTAATCACTACCATCACAAGTGTTTGCCTACTTACTCTCGTGTCCTCCAATATGATTGCAATACAATGGGGTTGTGTCTCTTCACCGATCAGTCAACCGTACTCGCCCAAAGGCACAACTTACTCACAACAAATTCAACTCACGCCTGTTCGCGTTATTCAATTTTCCACAAGTGATTACCTAATTCGGATCAGTGCTCCCGACTAGTGAGAACGATGTGGCCTTATCGCCGACGTCATCAAAATCATCCTAACAACTACCGTATGTTCGTTTGTGTGTGTGTTTGTGTGTGCATGTGTTTATTAGATCACACATCTTCAATCGCAGCGACTAGTTCCATCTAGCTCATACACGAAAAAACTGAAATCAGCAAGATGGTTAGAAAAGGTAATGAACCATAAATAATCGGTCTACCAATGCATTGTTAGTAGGCTATCTCCCCATATGACCGTATGTGATGGTGCCAATATTTCATCCCGACTAGTTTTATTGGTTTTTTGCAATATTTTCTGCTTCATCTTCACAATCGTATGAATATGTTGCCCTTGGGAAGAGTGAATTTTTCCGCTAGCCATGAGCATTTGAGTTTCTCGTTTCTGTTTACTAGGACTGAGCAGCTAGTTTGCAGGAGTTAAAATAGAAAAACAACAATTTTCGTGCTCAACAGAAATCCTTGTCGTGGAATAGTAAAACCCGGTGAAATAAGTGTTTGCACTTGTATTTCAGTTAATTTTGTATGCATACCGGCCTAAAATTCACTTGGAAAGCCTTCATCCAACACTGCCGGAAGTAGAAGAGCGACATGAAGACTTCTAAATCACAATTAATCTCAGCACTTAAAACCCAGAAAGAATAACACTACGCATAAAGACTGCACTGAACTTGAGACGCTACTTTGTCTCTCAACGTTACTGCATCAGCCATTTGGAAAAAAGCATCTCTTATATCGGTTCGTTGAATGATACACGAAAGTGGAGAAGAATTTTTGAATGAAACTGAATCAATGAGGTGTCAGAGCCCACAGTCTTATTACAAAACTCAGTGAAAGGTTAAACTTGACTCTCCATATGCATAGAGGTAATTTACATTGCAGGTATAAAGGAAATTCTATTGATTGCTATGAGACCATAAAACAGAATTTTGTGCATTGTTTTAGAAGACCAAGGAGAAGCAAAAGATGACCAGGAGAACAAAATGGAGAATATTTTGCAAAAAATTGGATATTGGGATGTGGGACTTTTACGGATGCAAAATGCACCTCTTTAATTTACCAGCAGACAGGATCATAAGTTGCTTGCTTGTAGTGACTCCTAAGTATTTGTTGGAGTCAACTTAAGAATGAGTGTTGTTAATGGCAATCTTGTCCACGGGAAATGATGGATGTGAAAAGATAAAAGCTGTACTCCGAACATTCAGATGAGTTCAACTAAGGATCAGACATATTGGAAGAATTCAATGCCTGATTAACTTTATTTTGATTTGTTGAACCTGCAACATCGCAGATAGATAGGTAAAAACCATGTTATCTTGAAGCAAGTTACCAGTTCAGTCACTGAACAAGGTAGAAAATAACTTTTGTTGGAAGGATGATGTGTTAGAATATCCCGGAGTTGTTGGCTGGGCTGGGGAGCAAATCTTGTATACGACAGTCTGTTTGCCTTCCTTGTGAAATGGTTAGATAGCCATGGGAACATCTGTGGTATGCATCCAGAGCTTTTGTTTTGCGTGGTAGCTGTGCTATAGAAATCGAGTAGTGGTCAAAGGGGAAAACATTTAACTGATTCACAAGTGGCAACATATTTTCGACCAACTCTGTGCTTTCTTCAAAATGATTTAACTGTTTCTGAGTTACATCTATTAAGCTTGTAAGGTAATGAGCACTGGTTGTGCGGATAAGTACTTGTGAATGCAGCTATTTGGCGATAGACTCCCTAGTAAGTTCTACTGCACTGGATGTACGGATTACTAGAAGAAAACATTCATTGACACCTGCTATCTTATTGCACTTTGGTTCCAGCCCACCGTGAAGCGGGAATGACCCAAAAAATTAGGGTCCGGTTCACAGTGGTCATCAGCACCTCGAGTGAACAGCAGATTCTAGACTTTACCAGTGTGTGCAGAAGGCCATGCATTTCAGGCGCGTACATGCAGCTGTATTTGCCAGAGTAAGCTACAGAAAGCAAGCTAATTTTCTCTTGCCCTTTTCGCTGGAATCCGATGGGCTTATTCACTAAATTTCTCTTTTCTTTTTTTTTGCCCAGAGGCACAAAGCAGCAGTCAAATTCAAACAGCTTTAAATCAGCAATCCGGAATCTCCACAGTCAACCTTCTGTCTGACTAATAATCTGTGTCAAATTGAAAAGGTTTCGCCTGATCTTCTTCCAGTGGGTTATTTTCGAAATCCACTAACTCACTCAGTCATATGCTCATTCATTCAGGAATTTGTCTGTTTGTCTGTGGATATATAATTTGTTTCTTTCATTTAGACTTTGCACACGGACTTGCTAGTGTCCGAACCTGTGCGCTGAACTCATTGGTTCTTAGCAATGCTCACCATGATGCTCAATAGGATTCGTTAATATGGACCCATATACTTGTGTGGAAACGGATATCACGTTGCAACTGTCCCTTCAGGCCCACAACGATTTTGGGGAAGAGACTAACTGACCGCTAGATGAAGTACAGGATTTGAACGGTTTTCTTAGGCAGCTCCACAAACACGTACGTGCACATACATCAGTATAGCGCACATATTTGCAGTTTGACGGCAACCATTCCTGTGAAACACCCAGTAAGTCCTAACCAGTTTTAACCTCTAAGTGATCTGCTTCTCGTGGACAGGCGCGTGCTCACCCACATAAGCACATACGCAGTGATGAATTAAGAACACAAGGAAAGAATGAGAAATTGTAGACCTGAGTAGGATCGATGGGGTAAGGGAGAGAAGTTAAATGAAAACGCAATATGCACAAAGAAACGAGCAGAACAATGAGATTAAAGCATTAAACGAATTCGAGATAGTTGCCGTTTCGTCGCCGACTTGTATGTCAGGAGTTGAGTGCGTTGTGCTCCTGTGTGTCTGAGTTTTTTATACATTTCCTCTCCAACACGCGTTTCTGGATTAGCAAGCCATCTGATATGGAGACGATTGCTCAGATATGTCACATGCATCTCAGAATGAGAAAAACTCGGGTGAAATTTAAAGCCGCTTAACGCGGAATTAATACAACCTTTGTGAACACTGACCTTTTTACTACGGTCATTCTATCCGCTCTACGTTCATTTGGCATACAGGATAGGCACATAAACACATAAGCCCTAATGTGCACATATGCCAGATCAAAAAATTAAAGAATTAACAGCATTTTCCACGTGGTCAGTGAGCAAGTCTGTAGCGTAATTCGCATGCACGCAACTTCTTCGAACAAAATCCAGTGGTCTTAAGAAGCGTTCATATTTGTATGCGCGTACATTTATTCATCGCCGGTTGGCTGAGGCTCACTGGGATATTGAGTGGGATGTGGACAGCCACAAAACCTCCGATAGTTTCCTAGGGGGGATGAAGGAAGTAAAATATTCTGGTTAAAATGAGTGTTTTATTTTGTTTTGTTTTGCATAAATTACCTTTTCGTGTGCGTGACTTTTCTTGGAGTTCGACTTGCTCTTAACAGGGAAACAGCTTTCGTAGGAGAAAAGTTAAATCAACCGAGAAAAGTCACTCGGTTCTCACAGCGCATGAAATTATTTTCATTCAAACCATAGCAATGACAATAAGTGCGCAAACTTCTCGCTAGCATTCAACAGGAACCAAATCTTTCAATTCAAACTTTGTTATCATGCTTTTGTGATAAGCTACATTCCTTCCTATTATTTCTTCAAATTTTCCACCAATGGTGCTCCAATGTGAGATTGCACTAATTGAAGTCAAAAGGAAATTATACATGTTTGAGGTCCACAGGAGTATAAAACCTAGAACTTCCGTATGGATTTATTGCTCAGAAGAATAACATCTTATAGTGTAACAAAATTGGTTGTCAGCTCCTGACTGCCGGATTTCAAACTTCAACTAAACGTAATTTTACCCTTGGTGGTATTAATAAATTATTGAAAACAGGTGCAATTCACCTCAGACTTTACAGCAATCAACCTTTCAGCTAAAATATTTGGCTTTGTCTTTTGCTGCTTTAAAGCGTCATTTAATCAGAGAAGAAAAAAACAAAAGAAGTAGCGAAAGATGAACTATGGAATCAGGAGTTGAAGAAATATATGGGAGAATGATTTCTAATGCAAATGCGCCAGTGACTGTGACATTCAGTCATAGGGCCTACTTTCTTCAAACAGTGCTTAGATGAATCCCGTGAGCGACAACCGCAAGAGTAAAAGTATCACAGGGTTGTTCGAGTGTTCCAGGAAACCTGATGCTTAGTCAGCATGGCCAAGTTCTTTTCCAGGGCACAATTTCAGTCAAATTTCCTATTTTTTAATCTCAACCTATTTGGAATGATTTGCTTCTCACGGGAACAGTTTTGCCGTCTTCAGTAGGTTACATTTTCAGGCTAAAAATGTTTTGCCCACTTGGAGCGGTAATAGTCACGAGATTAGTACGGAAAATCAAGTGAGAATTCAACCAACATGATCATTCCACATCTTCCTATCTGGTTCCTATTCTCTCATCAGCTAATGAATGAATGCAAAATATCCTCTTATTTTGACGAATTAAAATACGGCAAGAATAATTGTGGACAACAACTGGCACCACAATATAAGAGTTACAAAATATGGAAGAACAGTTGCCAGTGTAACAACGCTCTATAACAAAGTCTGAGTGAACGAACTTCGGAATCAATACAATGAACATTTCAATACCTTGTTGGAATCACAGACAGGCATACTTTGGAATGGATACAAACTAACTGCAGCCAATGAAAAGGGAAAATAGTAACTTTTTGCACGTCTCATTCTCAACTTCCTGGACTGAGACGTTTGTAAGCAAATTCAAAAGATGAAAAGTAGTTGCAATAGCCCATATCGGTTAAATTCACTCTTATCTGAAATAAACAGTTTAGTCCGAATTTGAAAAATTCCATACGAATAGATCAGGTGGCTTTTCAATGACAATTTGGCAAGTTTACCTACAATGCCAGTGGAATGCCTGCTGGATGATTCACTTGATTCATACTGACTTTGAGGCCCAGTGTCTGACGTAGTGAATACGCTTCTTGTTATTTACCTTGGGCCGGCTACTCTGAGAATGACATAATTCACCATGTGATATCATCGCCCAACTCACCATAAAGAAACCATGGAAACACCGTACAGCTGTTTCATCCTTGTTAGGAATCATCAGCAGTGCATATCCACCGCGCCCGAACTGGGACGCGAACCCGAACAAGGACGAACGATTGTGAGTCGAACGCCTTAGCCATTACGCTACCGGGCAGGCTC
This sequence comes from Fasciolopsis buskii, assembly GCA_008360955.1. NCBI lineage: Eukaryota > Metazoa > Platyhelminthes > Trematoda > Plagiorchiida > Fasciolidae > Fasciolopsis > Fasciolopsis buskii. Next base: position 35,742 of record LUCM01000660.1, on the reverse strand, counting down.
TGAACGGTTTGTTGAACTTCACCACATGATGTTGCACCTATCCGT
>LUCM01000660.1:0-35651 GCA_008360955.1 Fasciolopsis buskii | reverse complement strand
CGTTCGACTCAGAATCGTTCGTCCTTGTTCGGGTTCGCGTCCCAGTTCGGGCGCGGTGGATATGCACTGCTGATGATTCCTGACAAGGATGAAACAGCTGTACGGTGTTTCCATGGTTTCTTTATGGTGATTTGGGCGATGATATCACATGGTGAATTATTTCATGAAAACATTCAATCTCCTACTACTAATAAAATGACATAATTGGCGTTATTTTGTTCGATGATCAGAAAATGGACACCTACCAAGACTACATGTTGGCGGTCAGAAGTCATGTACGGCGTGCGTCGGAATGCCAACATTTAGTTTGTGACGCGATCAACTCAGTACCTTTGGATGAACGATTATCATAGTCAACAACAATACAAATATCGCTTTGATTCAAATTCGATAATTTTAAAAGCGAAGAATATCTGTCTGGATGTTAGAGTGGGCGAAGTTGCATTGTCTGTGCGCTCCCTCGACCACTTCCCGAAGGTGACAGAAGTTCGAGAGTATGAAGCTAATACCGTGTAGATTTCGGAAGTTACTCCACACATGGATGACAAAGCCAGTTACTTGCAAAGATCACTAAGTAGACAATAACGTGAGCCCCTGTTGAAGAAAAATCATTATAATTGTCTTGGTAAGATGACATTTCTTCAGTTATCATTTATATCTTCCGATTTGTACCATCGATTTTCTCACCACATTTTGTTTTTCGCGCTTGTTTTCATCGAAATCAATGAAGTCATTAAACAGCTGGGAAAAATGGCAGCAATAGGGAGATTCTGATCCTAAAGAGGACGATTTTTGACCCTATGCTTTCGGCCAAACCATGAAAGTTTAACGTTTTGCTTTCCAGGTGGCGAAGAGCATTCCAAACCGGGCCTGAACCCCATAAGAAATACAGTCCAATGAGGGATTTGGCGAAATTTAGTCACTGTACAGGTTACTTGGATTCGAATAATCAAGTTATAACTTGAGCCGATTACGGTGTATTGGGATCTAATTTAAACTGTTTCAGCCTACCGATCGTTAGATGTTACTGAACCTGGTCTACGACCTGCCCATTAAAAACGCACCCCTAAATAGTTATTTAACCAACAACCAACCGATTTTGCGTGTAGTCCAGAGTCATTTTTCAAACCATATCCTTAGTCTCAATGATGGTAGGCTGAGAATAAAATAATCTTCAGAATCTAGTACATGGATTTTGTCCTACTCAAAGCTTTCGACGTGCCTATTCCTTGTGTTGTGGACCGTGCGAATAGAGGCTCCCGCTATTGGCAGCAGAAACAGAGATCTACTGTCTTTAAAGTTTGTGGCTGCAAATTTTTCCTTCCCAATGTCCTTCCTTTCAGTCATATCACCCGTCCCTTGGGGGACTCACCTAATAGTGGAGCATGAGGCTGTGGGATCCTCACAACTAATTCTACTCGACGATCTTTATCCTCTAAATTATTTCCACTGTGACTTCACCAAATTCAGCTAGAAAGCATTGAAAGTGTAACTGATCAAATTGCTTTATGTATCAGTGTAATAAAGATGCAATGGGAAAACGAAAACCGCTTTAAAGGGATCATCGCAAAAAGCAGACAACACCGAGGGCCTAGAAAAGCAGCAATTTTTTATTCCATCTTAGAGCCACGAAGATGGCGTGAAGGACCCGGTTCTCTTTATAAACTCGTGGACATGAACGTTCCGCTGAGTAATATTATACCAGGAAAATGGGCACAATTCTACCGGAAGCTCTGCATACATCAAGGGTCAAAAACAGTATCCTCAAAATTGCTCGACTCGTGTCTTGAATGGGAGCACATCAACGCCACTGATGATAAAGCAATGTTACAATGCGCTCAGCGGGGCATAGTTCGGTCCCCGACAGTGGCTAGGCGGATGTGGTCGTGACGCTTAAGCGTACGGGTCGCTAGTTCGAATCCCCCCACCGCCGGTCAACTTCCCCATTTGACAGTCCTCTGCCGGCTGCCACCCCCTCCCTGAAATAAAACGTACGCCGTTGCCTCATTAATAAAGGAAGTACAAAGATAAAAGTTCCGCGACTGCAATACTGAACGCTCTCTGTCACCCGGCATTTGCTCCCCAACTTTGTGACAGAGTTTTAAAACTTTGAAGGTTTAGCTTATTTCCTATCAGCTTAATCCTTCAGATGGTCCTACGTCATCTTCTGTTTGAAGTTCACGGTCGCAAGCGGCCACTGAGGAGACCGCGTGTATTCATTTTTAAAGATTAAAGGTTTGACTTAGTCATTTTCCCAATCAATCTAACTCACAATCTTGAAGCTTTTTACCAGTCAATCCTCGGACAGCTTGATTAAGCTTTGTCCTTCTGTTACCTTTGGGTTAATATTATCAGATGTCAACATTCGACATTTTGGGAGTCGCAGACACGGACTATCCTCCTTTTAAATTCCAACATCCTATCAGGTCTCGTTCTTAATATGATTGTTTGTGGGCCGCAATGGTGTTCTTTGTTTAGCAGAATTATGATATTTTTCCTCCTAAAGTAGACAGGAGAATGTGTCGGAAAATGATTGGTAACAGCCAGACATGCGCAACACTTCATTTCTGAACTGTGACACCCGTCCGCGGCAAGTGCTATTAGCTAGACAGGCGCATAAAATCGAGTCGTACATGTGGTATTGAGGAGAGCCTATCTAAAGCTTGTGAAACACAAAAGGAAAGTTCGGTATGAGCCAGAAAGTTTGGTAAATAGTTAGGACATTTTATATTTCACTGTGTGCATATTGGATAACATTTTGGATAGCATTATCAAATTCGTGCTGTCTGGACCCGAGAATTACTAAATCGGTTGGCATTTATGCCTTCAGGATTACTTCTGTAAACGCAAATCGTCTGCTTCATCACGAGACTGCCTGAATAAAGCAGAAGGATCAAATTACAAGGAAGTATAGCCGCTGATTTGGTAGTTTCTGCTTTGGGCTAAGGAAAATTTTCTTTTGAAAAATTCGCTGATCTCATTGTACACGGAGTTATGACTACACCTTGACCGTCATCGTTAACAAAATACTTTACCCTTATGTGGCACGAAAGTCGTTCATAATTTTCCATCTCTTTCGGGTATACGGTAGTCTGTAAATGCCAGTCAATTCGTTCAACTTTGGTCTGCTCGTAATCCATTACTTGTCCTGAGACGTCACTGGCCGGGCAGGAAATGAATCTAATCTCACCACAAATATGAATGGACAGTATAACAGAATAAACAACACTTTCCATCTCATGTTATTTGGTCCTGATATAAATAAAATAAATTCACAAATTTTTGATGGTAATAAACGCGAAGTTGTCAGAAATGTTTGTAGTCGGTAAACGGTCTAGTACTCGGGGAATAACTCTGGCAAGTCGGTTGTGGATGATTAGCCACGGTAATGTATAAGTCTGCTTCATGCCAACAGCCAATATAACCACATATACTTGGTACTTAAATAGTTGTGTGTAATGCGTCAAAAGTCACACCGATTCAGGAGACAGTACAAAAACTAATAAAAGGTGTTTTACTGCCCATCCAGTCATAGAATTATCTATACCGCATCAACAAATCCCGCTTCTCTCTCTTTTTACTTCAAAGATGACGCGCTATTCTTTAACAGTTTGGAATGGTTATGGTGCAACAGTTAATTGGAACAGACATTACCACCAGGTTTTTCGGTACCGCGGGTACTTAGTGATATCCCCGTGACATTTTTCTCAGTTTCAAGCAGTTATTCTGTAGCAACTTTGCAATATTTCTGCAACTAAGGCCACTAAGCGTGTCCCAAGGAGGCGGGGAGATAATCACCGATGGATAGATATGAACCACGAACCCCACAGTCTTCATTTCGCTGTACTGATCTTTTGATAACAGATAAATTCCATCTTCCCCCTGTGCCGATATCGTCGCTTTAAAACCAAGTCAATCATTTCATTTCTTCCCACACCTATCCTCTGTTCTAACTACCGTCTGCTCGGTAGTACGACAGAAAAATTGCTGCACACACAGATACATTTGTGTACATCAGTGGTGGGAGCCTAATATCCAACGAAACGTATTTCTTCGAATGATTTGCAACTCGTTTGGCACTGATTTTCCATCACTTTCCCTGTGGGAAAACGTGACAGCTCGGATAATTGATCACACGACGTCGTATTTATTGTTCTTGTATCTTAACGGACAGGGTCAGATATTTTATTGGCTGACACTTGACAGCACCCTTAGGGATTGAAACATTCCGCTTCTGTCCAAAATAGAGTTAGTAGTAGTAGTAGTGGTGGTAGTGGTAGTAGTAGTAGTAGTAGTAGTAGTAGTAGTAGTAGTAGTAGTAGTAGTAGTAGTAACAGTTGTTGTTGTTTTTCTTTCTGCTGCAAACTAAAGACATATTCATTAGTCACCACCAGCATGCCCATACACAAACAAACTTGCAGTTGGAAATCACGAACACATTGTGTGAAATACGATACCAATTGTCTTCGATTTGTCTCCTGTTAACCTGAATAGCAGTTGCGAATTTTTGTCATGTAATTTTGCTCAAGAAAAGATTCGAAGTTACTCAGTCATATAGTACAAAATGGATGTTACAGTTTCGTTTTGATTTGTGCTCGTCTGCCAACCAGAGATTTTGATCGGCAACACTTGGAAACAGTAATAAAAGCCCTCAAGCTACGGTTATCAAATGAAGTAATGGTTCGCACATGCAGTCCAGTCTTGTATGCACATAGTCACAGAAATTCAACTGTTTTGAACCTAAGTTTACTCTGAGAAACTGAGTACAGTTTCCACCCTAGTTATCAAATTCGATTACTATTATTGTTAGACTGTGTTGCCTAGGCGACCGACAAGAGTAAACTGAAATTGGAACATCTCGCCACAGTTGTTACCTTTTTGTTAAGGGGAGAAGATACACGTCAATGAGAGTGAAACAAACGCAATTATAACCGCCTTCGAAATAGCATAGACATACGACCACCTCAAGGTGATTCGCCATCTGACCGAACACAGCGATTACAAAGATTTCACTCCGATGGCTTCATCGCGGAGAACAAGATGGTCGTAGCAGCCCAAATGAGGTCAGAAACAAATTTGGAGTAAACCAATTGAAAATGCTGCATCGCATGTTTTCCGGATTCAGGGCAAATACCCTAGTGAAATGTACTATAAAATTTCCGAGACACTGAACAGATCAAACTTGTGTGATTGGACTCCAATAATGATAAAATGGATATAAACGAGTGCAAAATAAACGCAATTCCTTTTTGTGAATGGTGTGTTTGTCCCCTTGATATGTCATCCAGACCACAAAGTCGCTTGATTTTTCCGTATCACTGGGGATGCGACTTCGTTCGATAATTCTTAAGGCAATACTGCGGGTTTCCGAATAATGGGTGTCACCAATAAATAAATAAATTCGACAGAAAATATTTCCATCAATAATGCAAACCGCAGAATGAAACTGAACCACATAGAACGGTTTTGCCTAACTAGGATAAATCCATTGACCAGAAAACAAGTAACTCACTTTTGGAATTCACGGGTTACTTCTGTTATGAGACAAAAAATGAAATCCTTGTGTGTACAAAAAGAGGCCAATCAGTTAACAGTTCGGAAAAATGAAACAGCAGCAGGCTAGTTGTATCAAACAACAAGAACTGTTGCGGAGTATAAAAAACGATACCAAATTAAATTACATTCCCTTGCACCCGAAGCACAGTAGTCACAATTCGGCATCAAACAAGCGGTTATAGGCTAACGAGTAACGGCTGAAAAAGCAAGCTTATCGAGGAATTTCAGAGATAAGAAACGGTGTGCAGGAATTCTGAGTTGGTGCAATTGCATTTAGCAGAGGAGAATTAAGGACAAAAGCAAACAAAGCAACACTCACTCAAAACTAATGACATCATTTAAATAAGGAGAAAAGGAGAAAAAATGAAGAAAACAGCAAACATGAAAGCGGCCATGGGATAGTGGATGAAGTTAAAAAATTTCAATGAAAAATGAAAAAAACGGACAAATGGAAAACAAAGATTGTGAAAAAAAGTTCCAAAAAAATAGAACTAACAAAGTAAGGACTACAAAGGAAAACCATAAGAGAACACAAGAAATAGCATAATGAATGGATTGAGAAATGTGGTTTCTTTCAAAATTTTTATGACACGTTGTCTAATACAACATCCTTTTCAAGTTGTTTCTGCCATCGAACCAAAGAAGTAATGTCAAAATTGTGGCGCCTATCAACTGTTCATTATTGCACAAAATAACGACAAATCATCGGTACTATTTCGGAGCGTGTCAACCCCTCCAGTGAACCACATGCGGAAAACAACCGTTGATTACAGTGAACAAAGTTGATTACTCAAGAATGCGGACTTGTGTTAATCAGTTGTCAATTTGGTTACCTGAGCTCCCCTATTAGCGTACAATCCGCCTGTGTGTGAGGTATGGAATGGAAGTCGACGGTTTATTCATTGTATGAATACCTATTCACTGAAAGGGATAAATAGTGAGTAGAGGATTGTTGTCAGTGGTAGACAGTATATTTACTAATTCCTGTTCCTACACTAGTCAACCGGTTTGTTATTGCGTTGCTAAAACAAGGGTCAAAATTTATGATACCACCAGGACAATGATAATAACGTAGCTCGTGATGTGCTACTATGCTGACTCGATTGAGACCGTCTAGTTTACCGTATCCAATGATGAGGGGTAGGAGATTACTGCTACATTATTACGTTGTGATCGTAGCCGGTACCGAACGAGCTAAGTGGTTTCGATGGTCAGTACCGCTTCTTCACGTGGCACTACAAAATCAGTGAATTCATGTCAATCAATCACCGTTGAACAAAACGCCGGCAATAAAGATCCGACTAACATGAAACCCCTGACCTGCTGTTGATCCTACTCGTGCTGGATGGACAGTAATACAGAATACAGATACACAGGAGTAAAATTGAAATGCAGAGGTTAGCAGCACCTACATTCCTGAAAATAATGAGTAAATAATAAGTAAGGAAAATAGTAAATATTGTACATAAACGGGGTAAAGCGTGTGCAAGTCTCGTGGATTATTTTGCACTTCCCGGGGCTAGCCCACGCGGTCCTGATGAGATGCTTGTCTTTTGAACCAACGCTTTGTAACTCAGTGGTCCACATTAATCCATCATCGTCCAACTAGTTTCCCATAGGAACCGTGTAACTTTTGGTGTTTTGGTTGTACAAAATTAACACTTCCCACTATGGTACGCCGGGGGCATTTTACTCGGACTTGTTTTATCCGGCTGATGTTGGTATGACCAGATTGTTACTTGACGATTCGCCCATAATGTCTAGACGTAAAATTTGGGATGTTGCATCCGTTTCTACACATATTTGCGAACGTGTACACGACATACCAGCTGCTATTGCGTACTCAGTGTACCCTACCATACAAGGTAATGCATGAACATACAGACAGCGCCCAAAAGCAATAGCGATTTGTATGAATGAATGCCTCATATTATTGTTTACACCCAAGTTATCGTATATTTCAACCTAGTTATTCTATATAAGCTGCATTCTTATGCACGAGATCGCAAATTGCTCACTGGTAACCCCATAACAGGCCCTGATACCCCTATTCGGCTCAAATTGACCGGAATGGACATTAGCAAATGGCAGTCAGGGAATGAATCCTTAGATTTATATTATTATTGATCTTACCGCTTCTCGAAGATATTCGAATAATTAACGGCCTCTGGCCTATGTTATGAATTGCAGGTTTCGCACGTGGTCCAAGCTGAACTAGACTGTACCGAATTGAACTGATTTGGAGTGAGCTAATCTGATCATGGCTTTCAGTCGTCCTCCAATGACGTTCCGCTGCCAGAACGGTGCTACTTATGAGTAACCAATTGATTATTCAATAATGCGCAAACCCATAATGTGGTTAGCCCTGCTCAATAACTGCGATGGGCGATTAAATTTCTTTCCTTTACAGTGCAGAGGCGCTCACTCCGCGGCCAACTGGTTATTTTTATTCAGAAGGCACATTTTTGATGAAAAATGTGTCAATTCCAACTGTCTTATATCTCATTTGAGTTTTTGGAACGCACAGAAAAATAGAGTTCACCAGAAATTCCAATAGGTTCTAGTGCTTTCAAGAAACTCGAAGCTCATTGGTCCAACGCTTTTGTAACCCGAGACGTTGACGGTAACCGTTTGGGGATGAATCTACACTTGCTCAAGCGGCCTACACGGTTTCAATTCTATCATTCTATGTTAATGATTTAGTAGAACTTGGTGAAAAATCAGCACGCTTTAAAATAGTCACATTTAATCCCTTTTAAGTCGACCTAAGGTTCGCGAAAAGCTACAGTAAACGAGGTAATTCCGTTCGTTATTTTGCCCTTCCTGTCCATCGAAAATATAGGTACTGGTAACCGTCTGACTAGGTTTCAGTTAGGGGAGTAACCAAGCGTTAAAATGGTCTACGTTAGAAATTGGCCTTTTTACCCACCGGATATCGCGAAAATCATGCAGCGCAATTCCTTTTAGAACTTAAGGGCAATGCATGAATCTGGACCTCGAAGACAGTGAACACAGGTTGGACCCAATGCTGTCTTGTGATAACAGTGAGCAATGCAACTTGGGCAATATTTGTCTCCGATCTTAGGAGACGCGGATATTCATCCTAAATTTTGAGGAGCAATATAAACATGACTTGCGTATTATCTGGTCGAAAGAGACTGTGCCACGGCTGTGCTAAGGCAAAATGTCACCACAAATATATATAAATATATACTTTGTCGCTACGGGCAGCCTGTTTCCAGCGTATTACTGCATGGACCAGATATCGTTAATTGTGCGAATATCTTCGAGAAGCGGTAAGATCAATAATAATATAAATCTAAGGATTCATTCCCTGACTGCCATTTGCTAATGTCCATTCCGGTCAATTTGAGCCGAATAGGGGTATCAGGGCCTGTTATGGGGTTACCAGTGAGCAATTTGCGATCTCGTGCATAAGAATGCAGCTTATATAGAATAACTAGGTTGAAATATACGATAACTTGGGTGTAAACAATAATATGAGGCATTCATTCATACAAATCGCTATTGCTTTTGGGCGCTGTCTGTATGTTCATGCATTACCTTGTATGGTAGGGTACACTGAGTACGCAATAGCAGCTGGTATGTCGTGTACACGTTCGCAAATGTGTGTAGAAACGGATGCAACATCCCAAATTTTACGTCTAGACATTATGGGCGAATCGTCAAGTAACAATCTGGTCATACCAACATCAGCCGGATAAAACAAGTCCGAGTAAAATGCCCCCGGCGTACCATAGTGGGAAGTGTTAATTTTGTACAACCAAAACACCAAAAGTTACACGGTTCCTATGGGAAACTAGTTGGACGATGATGGATTAATGTGGACCACTGAGTTACAAAGCGTTGGTTCAAAAGACAAGCATCTCATCAGGACCGCGTGGGCTAGCCCCGGGAAGTGCAAAATAATCCACGAGACTTGCACACGCTTTACCCCGTTTATGTACAATATTTACTATTTTCCTTACTTATTATTTACTCATTATTTTCAGGAATGTAGGTGCTGCTAACCTCTGCATTTCAATTTTACTCCTGTGTATCTGTATTCTGTATTACTGTCCATCCAGCACGAGTAGGATCAACAGCAGGTCAGGGGTTTCATGTTAGTCGGATCTTTATTGCCGGCGTTTTGTTCAACGGTGATTGATTGACATGAATTCACTGATTTTGTAGTGCCACGTGAAGAAGCGGTACTGACCATCGAAACCACTTAGCTCGTTCGGTACCGGCTACGATCACAACGTAATAATGTAGCAGTAATCTCCTACCCCTCATCATTGGATACGGTAAACTAGACGGTCTCAATCGAGTCAGCATAGTAGCACATCACGAGCTACGTTATTATCATTGTCCTGGTGGTATCATAAATTTTGACCCTTGTTTTAGCAACGCAATAACAAACCGGTTGACTAGTGTAGGAACAGGAATTAGTAAATATACTGTCTACCACTGACAACAATCCTCTACTCACTATTTATCCCTTTCAGTGAATAGGTATTCATACAATGAATAAACCGTCGACTTCCATTCCATACCTCACACACAGGCGGATTGTACGCTAATAGGGGAGCTCAGGTAACCAAATTGACAACTGATTAACACAAGTCCGCATTCTTGAGTAATCAACTTTGTTCACTGTAATCAACGGTTGTTTTCCGCATGTGGTTCACTGGAGGGGTTGACACGCTCCGAAATAGTACCGATGATTTGTCGTTATTTTGTGCAATAATGAACAGTTGATAGGCGCCACAATTTTGACATTACTTCTTTGGTTCGATGGCAGAAACAACTTGAAAAGGATGTTGTATTAGACAACGTGTCATAAAAATTTTGAAAGAAACCACATTTCTCAATCCGTGCAGTGTGCTGGTGTTAGTGTGTACATATACATTCCCTGTTTATACTTTACTGTGATTTTTACCTGGAAACTTTTATTCGATTGCGCTCATCCTTTGCATCATTTTTTGTTTTTAAATTTTTCGTGAATCTCGGAATACCCTGATCGCAAATACACTCTGTACTCTTATTCCTCGTCATTAATTTTTGTGTTTTATTGGAATTCTTTCTTTTGTTAACCTCCTAGCGACCATCAGGAAATCTTGCAGGCCTTTGCTAGGATCACTACTCACGCCGGTCCAACGGGCAGAACTGTCGTCGGTGGGCTTGTAAATTTGTGAAAACTCCCAGAATGCCCGCGCCTTCTGTGTACACGAACACCATGTGAAAGCTAGGATTCTTGTTGACGCGGCACCCCTGGTGTCCGTTTTGTCTATCAGCCATGCCGACCCACGAGCGCCACTGATTCGGCTGTCGACTGCGAGTGGCAAGCTCATCTCTACTTGCGTCGCGGGACACCCAGAGGTCGACCTGAAACAAAGAAGTTGGTACCCATGGTTATTTGTGCCTGCTGACTTTCCTACAGGCACACAAAGATTCAATTTCTTGCACCACTATGATTCCCCGTTGATTCACATAAGCTGCAGCCGACGGATTCGTCGGCGGATATCAAACTAAAGGCTTCGAGGGCCAGAAAAGATGCGCAATAAAATGCCGTTATTTTTCATGGAAATCCAAGAGATTTTCAATCAGTTTTGATCAAATTCCCTCCACTGACCAAACCATTTGAAGTGTTAGATCTGAGGACTGGTCTTGTGGCATACCACACGGTCACTAGCGGACAACCAGTCTCGGCTAGACCTCATCAGTCGGTATAGGATAAACTAGCCATCCTCATAGTCCTGTCTCCTCGACGGCGCACGTGGTTTGAAAGGCTGCTGACATCAGCTGGCGACCTTGAGTGGACTATCGTGAACTGAAAGTGGTTTGGATGAGTTCCTTCCAGTGCCTTTTGGTTTCGCAACACTGTTGAGACCTTCCAGAGCTTTATATGGATCATCACACATTGCTTCGATTTTGTTCACGTCTATATCGACGATCTATCGACTGTTGTTGCAAATACTCACCACTTGACTTGACTGTCCCAACATCTGTTCGACAATCGACCAGTAGTCAATCCAGAGAAGTGCGAGGTTGGAAAAATAGAAATGATATTCGTGGGCCACGAAATCACTCGGAAGGGCAGCAAATCCAACGAGGATAAAGTGCCCGCTGTTCTCGATCACGGTATGCTGTCCACAATGAAGCTTCTTTGGAACTAGCAAAATGGTCGTTTTTTAGCCCCTGCCCGGCCAAAAGTTTGATTTTGTTTACAGTCCTACTCCCTTGTTGTCCACCTAAGCTGAGGATTCTCGATATTTCACGCTTTATTGGGCAGCAGATATGCAGCAGGCCCACTGCGCGCCACGTTCTGCCTTTTGGGCCTAGCTAAATGATGGATGCTTTGGACTATGCTATCCGAGCTGTCCCGAAGCAGTCTTTTCCGGTACCTGAAAGCCACCGCCTTTTCTCTCCGACGCTCTAGTCCAAAAGAAACAAAATACGGGGCGTTTCGCTGGGCAATACTGGCGGCGTATAGCGCTATCAAAAGCTTTCGCTAACCAGCCGAATGTCGTTATTTCATTTTGTATACCCACCATTAACCACTGCGGCACACGCTGCATACTAAGTCTGGCCGATACTCTCCAGGAGAAGTCAGAAACTTAAACGAATAATTTCGTCCACTCAAAGGCGAGTGGAACAGAGTTGCAGTTGGTTAATCGCGTCGACCACTTAAAGCCTTTGCGTCTTCCGTCCTGGGCCGGTCTCTCGTAGCAACCGCCCAGGCACAGGATAAGTCATGCATAGAATCTGTTCGGTTGTTTTGGATAAAATTTCGTCAGGTGCCGCTGGCTAAGGATGTTGGTCCTCTGCTATGAACATATCCACTCTCTTACCTTTGACGCCGTTGGCTTCTTCTTGCCGGCGTTTCGTGCTTGATACATTAAACAAAATTCATCATCCAGTCTACAACCAATCGGTGCACGATAAGTCGGGCCACTCATAAGTAGAGATGTTCTTATATGGGATAAATGATGTTTGCACGGCCAGCGATCTGAACTACATAGGCACATAGCCTTACCCACTGGTGTTTTGCTACGTCAAGTTGCCTTTTAATAACGTTAATATCGATTTTGTCGGTTCTTTGTCGCCGTCACACGGGAACACTAATTTGTGTTGTTGGACTCTCTGGATAACCCGATTCAGAAACCAGAAGCCTGCCGCCCTAGATTATTATGAATGAACAGGAAAAACATGGGCCCGGAAGAAGTAGTCCCTATGAAGTCATACTCCCAAAAGTATCTTCGCTTGGAAAAAATTTAAAAACAGGAAAGAATATGGTGAGCTGGATTCATGAAATGATGGATATTTAGTGAGGTCGATCTTACGGAGAAAATGCATTATTTTCGCACATCGTTTTATCTAACACCTGCATTCATAATCAAAGACAGTTTTGTGGAATGTTTGGGTTGCCTTTATTTTGCCACAGATTTGTACGTTTCCGCTTATGCCGCATCCCCGAGAGTCTCTTATCTTGATTCTTCCATATGGTTCGACACATTCTGCAGTGGTTTGCTTCCCCGTGTACTATCGAATGGGTTCTGTTTCGGTACCAAAATGTCTAAAATACATTTATCGCATCGGGTTGTCGGCTCGAGTCTTCTCCATTCCACCGAATGAAGGGACTTTGTCAACCGCGATTTTTCGATCCAATAGAAGAACCGCTCGGATTTTGTCAACAAGACATTTTTTAACATCTGTCGAATGTTGCTGACGCAGGCGTAACAGGTAACCCTTTCTCAGTCTCTTAGATAATTTCTGCCTCAGGAATTTTTGGATACATGAAAAGCATCTGTTTATACTGACATATCTTAAGAACTCTCTCTTTTGCCAAAACGTCACCCACTGTGTGTTCTTGTTACTGGAGCAGTAGGTTAAATTAATTAGCTTAATAAGTGTCCTCTTCTTCATCTCTTACTGCCTTGCTTAATTGGCAGACTTTAAAACGCGAGGCTTTTTGGAGGCGGACTAATCGTCTGGTGAGTCTGCGTTCTGGACTACAAAAGAAAAATAAAATTCGAACAAATTCAGTCAAGATACAAAAACTGACCAACATGCAGAGATATCGATATTGTACAGGTGGATATATAGAAAAGCATCACTGTCCGCGGCCATCAACAAACCACGAAGAAATTTTCGACAATTGAAAGACCACGAGTAATAAGTAAATCAGAAAAGGGGACCCAAATGAATGAAGAAGCAAAGTATTACTGAAAAAGGCCTAAGAAATCAAAGAAAATCTAACAGAAAAATGCGTCAGAACACGGAGTTTTCTTCCGGATCGCGTGTGTAACCGAAAGGTGACCGCTCAGGGTGGTTGTTATTTGCACGTCGCTCACGTACGCCTCGTTCACACGCTCTTGTCAACTATACTCAACCTGTTATCACTCCCAACTCTTCGTTTCACTGGTCGAGTGTCGAGGCTGTCAGCATTCGAATCTTACGGCGCCCATTAGGGAAAAGCAAATGTGGCACTAACGATTAGGGACAAGCAAACATAATACGAGAATGGCGTTAAAATAATCGATATCATAAACTGTACAACACTGCATTCAAAGTCAGAACCCAGCAAAACAACTGGCAGCTATATATATATATATATATTTGTGTAAAATCCGCACAGCTCCTTAAAATTGCAGTTCTTATTATCTTCAAATTACCCCGAATTTTTAAGCTTGGAACTACCCACTGGGATAGATATAGCAGGAGGCTAAACTCTCTATCTACGAGTGTACACAACTTGGATTCTGCGAGTTTTTCGAGTGTCTCTCGTGTTGCTAGAACGCTGTATGTCACAACTTCCGAGATAGAAAGTTCAACAAAAAGGCAGTTTAAATTGACCTAAATAAGTGTGAAGCCACCCTCATCACAATGCAACTCAACCATCGAAAGTCTTAGGCCCTATTGGCAACGAAGACGTTAGACTGGAGGTCTTCTTTGCGATTTTTAATCACGAGGCCATTACTTCTGCCTTTAAGGCAGATCTTTAGTCTTGAATGTAAGGCGCGACTACTGTTTGTGTTTAGTGTACCAATAAGAAGCTTGGGAAATGGAAAGAAACTGGGTATCCGATTTTGGGCAAAAAACACCACTATCCCGTTTGTTGCCTGCTGGGACTATAGGAGCACTGTTATGTTTGGGCGGTTGGCGGGGCTAGAAAATGATAAGTACTGTTCACCACTGTTTCACAGATATCTACGAACGGCCCTCCTCCAAGTAGGCTTTATCTTGTTTTTGGAGACTGGAACAACGTTTATTTCCCCCAAAACTGCAAGGTAATTATCCCAATTGTTCATTTCTCTGCATATGGACGACTGCGATCCGATCTGATGGTTATACTCGAATTCACGAATCCCGGGAGCGTTGTCAGAGGGTGTAGTTCCAATCGCGGATAAAAGACGGCATTTTGGTGGGGAACGGCTAACTAAGCGGTGCCATCGTTCCTTTGAAGTTTCTGCGAGATATCCTGCCCTTCAGGGCGAACAGCCATAGCTCTTCTGATCTCTCCCTTTCATACAACATTCCCCCTGCACCGTCGCTGTTGCCCGTTAATCTTTTTTGGACTCCCGCCAATGTGGGAATGATTAATGCTTAAGGGCGCTCTGTACAGGATCACGTGGTCGCAGTTTTGGCTAACTAGGACTTTATGTAGTGAGGTAACGGCTCTCGAGTCCCTCCGTGTGACCGTTCTGCAAAACTGGCACTGGGCTGTGTTACTTTTATTATCGGCCTCCAGACGTTGAGCCGGGGGTTCGGAGTGGAGTTTAAGCTACATTCCTAAGTCTCTAATTTCCGCCCTCTGGTCAGAGGCTCCAGGTTTTCCTGATTTAGGAAACGCACCCATACGGATCACTGTGTTTTAGGCCGATAGCTTCGTCAGGTTTAGTGGCAGTGATGGATTTCCTAGAGGTCTTTCCACGATTGGGATGACTTCAGGCACCTCATAAGCTCAACGTCGTAGGTGACCACTGGGTGACCTCAAAGACGACCAGAAACAGTCCCCAATACAGACACGTTGCAACAATCAGCGGTCGTTTGGGGGGGATGTTATTCACAAACGTCTTTAAACACGTCGTCAGGCATTTTGTGACATTGCCCCATAAAACCTCCCAATAAACGTTTAATAAAATCCTAACATAAACGCCGGCACAAAGCAGATCGTGACACGGAACCCAAATCTAAATGCCAGTTGATGGGGTCCATATTCTCCTTGCATATATCTAAATACTCAGCTGTCCTTTCCTGACGCAGCGGTCTGCAGCAAAACAAAATAAGATCAGCGTTGATGCCTGGAAATGCAGTAAAATAAAAAGATGACAATGTGCATCAAATCCTGTGCGGCCGCGTGGATTGGATTAGCCCGTTGTCGAATGAGCAGTCATTTGCAATTCTTCCATATTGTGAAATGAAAGGAATGTATGTATCATCTTATTGAATTCGGCTGCGTATAACTGATCCCTTATTCGCTTAACACATGGGTAACTGTCCTAACGATGACATTATTACTCCATATTGATTTATCTACCAAAGTTCAAGCAAACAAGAAATAGGTAACTATTGGCCGAATAACAAAATTTCCCCTATAACTGCAACGTAAACTGCATTATACAATCATCACATAACGACAGATTACGCTGTTCACTAATGGGCAATGTCTTGCCTCGTCAGATGAATACCGTATACCCCCAGTCAGCGCAAATGCCAAAAAACGCCCCGAAACAGTCCCAGAACATACACAAAACGACCTCGAATAGTCCCTAAAATTTTCCTGCAAATTATTTTCACTCTGAAAAACAAAACGCGAAATGACATAATTACTTTGCTATATTGACGGAGTATGTTTATGGCGGCAACATCGACCGGTAGAAGCAAACATTATACGTGAATGCAGAAATGAAGCCGCGTGGTACAAACCAAATGTCAAACCAGCGGCTATATATGTCATCACTGCTTTCACTTCGGATACATACATCTCATTTATTAATGAAGATCACTTTAAAAGCAGCTAGCAGGTGACTCATCGTTGTTAAGGAACATTGAACAGAAATTCTCCTTGAGTTTCTAAGATCGTCTTGACCGGAGTGCCTACAGCGTTAGAAGCATCACCTCATCTTTTCTCTCTTTGTTTGTACGGTGGCTCCTGGGTAATCTATACAGTAAACAGCATCCACAGGTTGGAAGAAACGCTGTCTTGAACTTTCGTGCAAGATAAAGCCGTTTTACCATGGGCACCTTCCACATTCAGCTGTCCCAGAATAGATGTTGCCAATAAAGGATACGACATCCCGAGTTCCATCACCGAATGTCGATGCCCGTACGTTCATGAGTAATTTGGTCTTGAAAATTAGCAGATTTTCAAGTGCAACTTACTACGTGGTCGTAATATGGGTACTGGTTGCCTCCACTGATAAATGAATTTGCAACGCCACTGTACGCATAACAGGAACTGCGGATATCGCAAGAACGAGTTTTAATCCCCAAGTATAACGGACTTTTAACGTCCATGTTAGTGCTCGTTGTTTGGACCAGGGTTTCTCTGTTGGAAGCTAAAATTACACATCGTCACTATGAGAAAGATCTAATTTACGGGTGTTCCATGTGGGATCATTTAACCAAGAGTCAACTGCGCCGCTATTTGATGGGGAAACATTCTCAGTTTCCTCCTCTATTTCCTTGTCACTGAAATCAATTAGTGACACAAAATTGTTCCACCTGTAAAAACTACCCGAGATATCTGGCGCCCCATTCGCACATACCACAATTACTCCCATTAAATCTCCACTGCTTACTTCTGAGTCAGGAGTGTAAACAGGGAAAAAGTTTAGAATCCACCGCGTAGATCTTCGATCCATTGTTCATGGTCTGAGGGCTGCAGTGGTTCTACCTGGACGCCAGCTACCCTCACCACTTCCTTTCTGCGTCCCCACCTCGATGTTCTAGAGTGTCCACATATATAAACGCGAGCTGAAGCTACTAGTCGACACCCTTCTTGCAGCAATCTTTATGACGAAATTCCTAGGCAGTGGGACTTTACACCGAAATCGATGTCTTTACATGAACGCAAGGGAAAAAACTTCAAAATGAAACGATAGAGGAAAACAGGTTAGATAGTTATATTCAGGAAATCACTTTAAACATGAATCTAACGAACAAGTTATGTAATTGAGTCTCTAATAAATATTGCCCCTTCATCGTAGTAAGATCCTTAAACCAGTTAGTCATTCTCAATGGATACCATCAAAGTGATCCACAGTAATGTATATCAAATAACAAGTAGATTTTACAATTGCGAAATCGTAATCAACCACTCAAATGTAAGGTTTCGGCTAAAGTTGTGCTTATAAATTATTTTTACCATTATGTTCAAATAGCTGCTTTGATCTCAATAATAATAGCTCACAAGATACCCTCTAACACAAGCAAAACTTTTCACGCAATTAATGAGGAAACCCACTAATATATTCAATATAAACATGATGAAAATCATGTGCACAAAGGCGCAGCTCACATGCAACAAATAATCGCCATTGGGTCACGAGACCGAATAAACTTTGCAACGAAACCTCACTTAAACGGCGTATTAAGACCCCCTGGAACATTGGAGGCCTCATGGACCATTTTCCCGCATATTCTATAAACTTTGGGAATTTTCGTGAACGACAGTCATCGACTATGATTTATTCACTTACTTATTCATTCGCATTTCTTAAAGTTACCAACTGTGGTGCGCAAGATATGAAACCATTAATATACTTTGTATTTCAGCCTTCGGATAAAATAAAAGCCCGAAATGTTCAGTTTACGACTTCCGGTAAAATAACCACAAAATTTTATGATATAAGGCCACTT
Source organism: Fasciolopsis buskii (assembly GCA_008360955.1). NCBI lineage: Eukaryota > Metazoa > Platyhelminthes > Trematoda > Plagiorchiida > Fasciolidae > Fasciolopsis > Fasciolopsis buskii. The sequence goes on along the minus strand of LUCM01000660.1, from coordinate 17,228 downwards.
TAAAATCGGCTTTTAGCGACCGCTTTGGGGGCGTCTTAAGGTCCCATTTACAGACTGCGGTGGTACGTCGTTCAACAATAATATTGCTAACGGCGTAAGCGCTAATACTAATAAAGCTATGGAGGTTTACTGAGAAGCATTATAGCTGCGTAGGTTTGTTGCACAACAAAGTCTGCTGAGCAAAACTATTCGTCCAGATGGTCGGAAAGCAATAATTGTGAATAGTGGTAGAGTTGTAGTATGGACAGGAAAGAAAACAACAATGCATAATGGTGCACATGAGCGCAGGCTTGTAGCATCAGGGTCACTTGGTATGTACTGACTGTCTGGAAAGCCTATGTCTGTATGGCACCGCACGGATGAACAGCTACGAATACAAGCAGACGATCTTAAGTGTAGTGAAATAGCTGATTAATAATATGCAGATAATTTGCGAGTCAAACAGATCGTCAATAGAAAAGAATTGATCAATAAGCGGACTATGAAAACTCAGGCATCGACTCTGTAAGGCGGGGAACAAGATAAAGACGGAAAAACGAACGCGCAAATGTTCATAAATTTGAGGCCAGTTAGTTTAGCCAACATACACTATTGTGGAATCGTCCAAGAAGCAGCCTCTGTGCAACGTCTAAAAATGAGCCATAGTTTTGACCGAAGCAAGTAGTATAAAGCATAAGTCGTGGATCTCCAAAAGACAGGCAGTTGGCAGCACAAAAGATGAAGTAATGTAAAGAATGAATTTATCAGTGGTACGAATTTGCAGAAAAACAGGTTTGATTGAAGTTTTAACGAATTCTAGATACAAGTTTTTGTCCATTTTGCTGCTAGTTAAATACAACACGTGGAATAAAAAGAGGACAGGGTTGGAAACGGGTGAAGGCTGGTGGGAACAAAACCCAGCGTGATTACATGCCTACGGTGGTATTTGCGGTGAATCCAGAATGCGTTTGCGAACATCGACAAGAAGGACTGCTGTCGGTGTCCTGCTGCTAGGACCAAAAAGGGAACGAATCCGGTGGCTAGTTTCATTCGTGGGATATTGAACGCTGAGTCTGTTGATGCGACCCAGCAGATTAACCAAGTTGCGACATAGTAACGGAGTGTCCTTAGGTAAAGGTGGCTGTCTTGATGACCAAGCCAGTAAACAGTTGTCAACCAGGGTGCCTAAGCAGTCACGAAAGCGAGTGGACCCCCCCTAAGAAAAAGGAGAAAGTAGGGGCATCCTGGAGGCTGTTGCCAAAGGGTTTTGGTGGATCCCTTTTTTCCATCAATGTTGGCAAGTGTAGTATTGCATTTATCGTCATGCAGGTTGTCATCAAAATAGGCACAAAAAGGAAACAGCATTGATCTGATTATGACTGTCAATTTGATCACGACCTAATTTGAAGATTTCCGATTTTAATGGAAAGTAACCAGTTCAGCTAAAACAAAGGGATAAAGGTTTAAAGGGACAGAGCAAAGGCTTTATTTTTTGTTTAATTTTGCGTGCGAGGAGATAAATAGGTCAAAGCTGACCAAACTAAAACAGGAGGTTATGAAGACAGAAGGGTGGCTACGTGAAACCCAAGTGAGAGAAAACAAAGAAGGCAAACTTTGACTTTCCCATCGGGACTGTGAAACAGGTTAGTAGAGCTTGAGTAAACCATAGTAGTAGGGGTGAATATTGTGGGGCAGAGCATTTTGTACTGATAAAGACACAGATGAAATAGTCAGAAGCAACATCTATAATACGGACTCGGATTTCGCCAAAAATGCTCGAGAGTGGGTCAAAAATATGATTGTTAAGCAACCAGCTGGGATGAAAAGAGGGAGGTCCGTTGAACTGACGATTTTCCAGGCCTAAGATGCATAGATAAATACATAGTTGAATAAACGTAATCCGTGAGTCTGTACAACTTGATAGTGCTAATGTGCACATCAAAATAAGTAAATATAGCTGTTGGGATATAGAAAACTATAGTGGGAAAACCGAGATGGCGAGGCATTACCGCTCCGCTGGTAGTTGAGAGCACGGCTGAGAAAACGACAGATGCAAATAAGATAAAAACTAATTTAACTCAAAGGACCTCGTCAGTTCAAAAATTCCTCGGTGTTAATGAATGGAGGCCAGGAAAATTGATTTATATTCAGCCAGCCGGTTCTGCGTGAAAGCTGCGGCTATCACAAGCACATCGCACGCTGGAATAGATTTTCAATGAAGAATAAAATTTTTTATCGTATCACAACTGCTAAAAACCGAATTGATGGGAAGTGGATATGATCCCCTGAAGCAGTTGATATATAGAATGCACAAAATCCACCAGAATTGATGTTTGAAAGCGTATGCTTTTAAAATGCAATATTGACCAAAACAATGGTAGTGGGTAAACCTGATCGAGTGCCGCACACCAAGCACGAAAAGCGCCTCCAAGTGGTAACTAAAGAAGGTGTGATCCATCTGTCAAACCTGACCAGCCCCTCGCAGCAGTTAAGCTGATGGGAGTCGGCCAAGGAGATGGATCTGACGGATCTCACCCAGGCGGGATTGGCCTGACGTTGGGGTGGAGGTAAGCAAGTTTAACCGGGAAACGTCCACAGGTAGATAGTATGAGAGGTCCGGCCAGGCCTTGCGTCATTTTTTCAGTCCTGAGAAGAGAGTTCGGAAGCGAATCTTCAAGTCAACTTTGGTTGGGAACTTCTTCGGATGGCGTGACAACAGGAATTGGCGCCGTCGCCGGCTGCCGAACATAGACCGACTGGTTTCTGATCATCTGCTTTCTTGGAAAAGTACTGAGGATGAAAGAGGCGGCCTGGGAGCCATCTCATTGTCGATGTATTATAAAGACCAACAGGGAAAAGATTTGACTCATAAGACCTCGATGAAAGAGCTTGCAGAATGTTTCGTTTTGTAACTTACTAGGGGTGAACGGGCAATAAGTCAACCAGCAAGGATGGCTGCCGCCTAGACCAGGAAGTGCATAGTTCAACAAAGGAAGTAGCTTGAAATTCCCAGTCACCTTAGGGAGACTGATAAACGAGTATGTGGAGGGATTTGTTGAAGAAACCGATCATAAATTGCATATGTTATGCGCTCTTTCGTATGCTGCACCCAAGGAGACAGGAGTACTTCTCAATCCAGTGGGCTTGTGGACCGTAAGATGTTTATTTATTTCCCGATGGAAATTAGCCGAATATTGGAAGGAACGTGTGAGGAATGTTAGCTTGTTTAGAGTTTGCCATAAAACAAGTAGACCATTCTGGTCCTTAAATGTAACTTTTATTGGAAGAAGGTAGGGAGAAAGCTCTACGTCTCAGTGGGAAAGGAAGGGTTTCAGTGAAATCCGTTCTAGAGAAACCAGCTAGTGAACAATTAATTATTTTGTAGAGAGCGGACAAATTAAGCCCGTGTCGACGAAGCCACAGCGGGTCTAGTTGGGATGGCTTGCACCTCTCATTGTAAGACAGGACAAAGGACACACCAAGTAAATGTTTGTTAAAGGAATGCTGAATATTGCCAGTAGTGAATGTAGCCGAGATCAACATACCAGAGCCGACAGGAAGTCCAAGTTCTGGGAGGTGTCTAACAATGTTTTTGTGAGATAGAAGCTTGATGTGTTTTAATTCAAGGCAAAGAGATTCCATATCAACTGTTCGTTTGGCTCCTACTATTTGATAAGCGGCCTGTTTGGAGAAAGTGAGAGGGAGGGAGTAGTGCAGCCCAGAGTCTTTTACCAAGAAGACGATGGGGATTGCGTGGTTCCTCAGGTTGGAAGCGCCAGAGAGTAGAAACCACACGAATGGAAGTATAGAGCTTTGGCAGCAGAAAACTGCGTTGACCAATGCGGTCATCACTGGTTGAAAGAACTCGGGTCACCCTCTATCTGGAGGACGAAGATAGGTATATCTGGAGGTTCAGACGTTTAGAAGGACTCCATGTCGTCTTCAAAGAGTAAAAGGGTGTGATGGCCTACGGAGGTAAATATGCCGTCAAACCGCATGACAAGCAGCAAGGGTCCTAGAAGGCTTCTTTGAATAACGTTGCTAGTTATTGTTCGGAGAAACAACAGGTGATTACCGACCTTAGAGCCAGGTGGCCAGATACGAGTGCAACCAAGAGAGTGACGAATCAGTGAACCCGAAAGGATCGAACTTTGGAAACCAGATTGGCATTTGGCATGCGTCCGAAGGCCTTCTACGAAAAAAGTGGGCCACCAGTTATCACAGGATAAAGCGAAATCATTAAGGAATTCAGACTGGCCACTGCCGCAGGATTTCAGCTTGTTAAATCCGTGATGAAATTTATAAGACTGATGGTTTAAGAAATATTTTTGCTTCTGGGACCTGACAATGCACCCCATTGTCTTGCAGGCTTCAGAGGTGTGATTAATGATCGGCTTTTTTCCAGGCCTTGTTGGGAACCTTTTTTTTAAATACGGGAATGATGGAGGACGTCCTCCATGGAGTAGGTTCGTAGGGCTACCACTGGTAGGCAAAAAGTTCAATAAGATCAGGGGATGTTAGGGAAACTTAAATGAGTGAGGACTGGGGGAGGAAAACTGGCCGGATAAGCAAGCAAGGTTTCGTTGAAGCGATGAGCATGCTGGTAGCATTATACAATTCAATGGCGAAAAGCTAGATGGATATAGGGGAACGTTGGAGTGGAGGACGGGCTGGTGTTCTAAACAAAAATAAATAGGATAAATGGTTGTGAAACAAATATTCGAGGTCATATTGTACGTCCCCTTTTAGCAGCCTGGCATTTGTGAAATTTGAAAACTCCGAGATATATACACCAATCTCGTCGACAGGATTCTAGCGATACATCTTTGCTTACCTGGGCGATGAGGTCCGTTTTGTTCCTCGATTATCAGAAGATTTTTTGGTTAGACTGTGAGTTTCATTTGGACGGTATACGCGTGGGAAAAAAGAATGTCTCCACTTACGCGAAGCTTGGTTTTGAGTGAGGCGATTTTGCGTCCCTTGGCAATAAGCCGTTGACGTCTTGATCTGCGGTGTTATCCGCCACGCAGGGCAAAGCTCCGGATGCAGGAAGAAAGTTGATATAAATGGAGTCAGCAGCTATTGGGGGTTTGGGTTAAGGAGGATTTAGTCAGCGTTTGGAGCGAAAACTGTGGTTAGGACTGATGCCTAGTTGGAGCTAGAATATTATTTGAGTGGGAATTTGGCAAAGGCGTGGATGTGGCGGCCGACGCAAAGCTGTTTGGTGCGACTTTGTGGTTACTCCCCTTGAAGTTTTCTGATACATTGACTTCATTGATATCAAGGAAGAATACAAGGAAAAGAACGTTTATACCTCACGTGGGTTTTCTAACGTGCTGGGAAAATTTGCCAAGTTGCGTCCGCGAGATGAACTGCTGGAGGGTATGTTGTGAGAATGAAGCCAATGGCCGAAATTTTGGCGGACAATGGGTACTCTAGAGCAGAATGAATCTTCTCAGTGAAGATCACCCCGAGGCGGGGTAGATGCAGCCAATAAGTGTTTCTTGATCCGATGGCCGGTGGCAACCATTAAAATTCATAACTGATGCAGTGCGGTGTAGATCGATAAGTTGAGTGGAAATTGGGTACTTTATATATATGAGGTGTCCCACAACACACCTGGAGCAGTTGGGATTTGGATAGGCTTATTACTTATCCAGGGAACAGTGACTAGTGGCATAAGTTTCCGAAAACCATGTTTCATTTACTAGGATTACTTCAGGGTTACAGAACTAGCTTTAGCCGCTAAAACCTGGCATTATTATTCGTAGGGGGTATGTTTTTATGTGGACATTTGGAGGTGGGATAAGATCACATGAGTTGAAGTTTTCCACCGCGAATTTGGGACCAAGTAAGGATGAATCTCAGGCAGTTGCGTGATTTGTGAGCAGAGAACCATCCTGAAAATGGCCTGGATGGCGATGTATCTACAAGGTCAGAAGACTTTCGCCACCATTATCAGTCATAAGTCCTACGGCTACCTGGATGCCACTTAGCTGAGCATCTCAGCCCACTAAGGGTGGCATTGGGTCGCGAACATACATACGGTAGACCTCCCAAGATGAGTCAGGCGGCGTATTTTGAATGACTGACATTCAGTGATAGCAGTCGTATCTGCTGGAGTTTCAACACTGAATCAGATCCTGGGAGTTATCAGGGAATCGTAGTTAAAAGAAAGGACTAGGAGACGGGGATGTTGTTTTTCTCACTACGGAATCAGCATTGTGTGGAAACCTCGGCAACTTTTCCCACTTTGATAATTGAGCATTCATCGACATCTCAGAGACTGAATACCAAGATGACGCGGTTTTGTCAAAATCGTCGTGCCGGGTAGCAGCCATCGTCTAGCTGGCCAGGTCTTAAACTTTTGCAACCCGTGATTGATGAAATTTCTCCGCAGTTTGCATCAGAGTTCATTAGATCACAAACATAAGTGATTCTGGTGCTCTTCCTCACAAGATTTCGTTTGCTTCAAAAATGTTTTGCTTGCGCTCTTCGGGAGATTTTAAGACTCCCTGTTTTATGACCCGCATAATGCACGTGGTCATTTTGTACACTGGCATCGCCTTTCGTTTTGATAATTTGGTATCGCATATTTTAGGTCTGTTTGTGCTAATATATTGACTGATTTTGTATTTCAGTACCTTAAAATCTACGGGTCACTTGCTCCTGGAACTTGTGCCAGGCATTGCTCAAACGTTGTTGATGCCCTTAACGAAAAACATGTCTGTGTGTAAGTACGGCGTACAAGCTCCCCAACGACACCTTAAATGCGTTCTGTCGACAGAAATTCACACGAAACCGGAAAATTCAGGTTTCATGCAAAATACTTTTGACTCCAGTAAAAACTGCTCCGAGCTAGTCCTATTTTCCGAGCCAGCCTCTGTTTGACGATTCCAAAGCTATTTCGCTATAGTCACAGCCAATTCTTCTGCATGGCCGACCGTGATATTCTGTTTTTCCGCCATTGTCTTCCTCTCTAGATGTCACAATTTGACATTTGGCTTGGTACATTAGAGAGCACCACATACGCAACCGGTCTCTGACTGCTTCCAGGCCCACAACTGCTACTTTCATGTCACCAAGGAAGAAGTAATACCGTTTGCGCAAGTAATTGACACATGTGAACGAGTGTGGTCCTTCACCGAATTGTGGAAAACGCGGTTTGCATATCAGATAACTTTGTGATACAACCGCTAACCTTGGGCTAGGCGTCCTCTCAATGGGAGGGTCATGTATACACATGCGTAAATATTTTGGCCCAAGTTATTGGTTACCCTTGACAAAATTCACGGTGAATTTCGCGTGTCAGGGTTTGATCCACTAATCTTCGTCTAACCGCCTGTTTGCCTCATCCAGGAAACGAAAAGCATTTCAGGTAGGAGTTTCTTACCGTAATTACATGCTGGGGGGAGAAACGAAACCGGTTCATTAGGTGGTCTTATAAATGTGTTCTATTTCTTCTTTCCAGACGTTCAAGAGAAGGCGGTTGGACTTATTTAATTATACTATTCCTACTAGCGCCCTGTCGCACTACCAAAACTGCCACCGTTTTCTCATTCGTCAAGGATTTTGGGGTCAACTAAAGTAGAATGCTGCCAGCTCCGCTAGCGGCAGTATGGCAATCGAATAGGTCTATATGCACCGGTATTAAGTTTGTTGGGTAATTCCCCTTCTCCTTGTGCTGATAGTTCATCAAAAAGTGTTCTTTTCTCGAGGATTTCACGGTTTATGTTGGTTTCATCTGACAGGCAGAGAGTGCCCCTGAAATATTTTGACAAAATGTTTGCCTCATCGTCAACTCTTGGCCCTAGGCTTCCGTCCGTCCCTTCCAGGGCAGCGAAAAACATTGAACGTTTCCCTCGATTACATATGAAAACAGTGAGCTTTTGCATTTGCATTGATATGGCTTTCCAGTTTGCACCCAGACCAGTACATCAGTTTTCTGAAGCACCTAAGATTTATTGCTTGCTTGTCCGTTCATCTCTTATTTGATGGGTATTCTAAGCTTCGTGCATGGTTCACCCTCGTTCACGAAGTCCCGCTGTTCGCTGCGGTTTTGGAGGCCAATACGCTGAGTGGCTATTGTTTCTAAAGTTCTTAAGATGCCCAAGCTCTTTCTTTCCCTGGTTACATCCTCCATAACAAATGCACTCCTCTATTATATAGAGGATAATTTACGTCCACGTAACTACGGCACGAATGCCGCTGCCACCGAGAGGCAAGATAACATCATTTTGTTTGCGTCACCAACAACCAACTCACCGAAGACAGTCCATACAAGGTGTATTGTGGGACGACTGAAAGCAGTGGAATCATTGACTACCGCCTGACGCCGTTTGTTAGTAAAACAAGTCAGCTGTTTCCTAATCGTCGTGATGTCAGTTTTGGCTGTTCATTGGCAGTCATCAAAGGACCGAAGGAGATGGCTGCGGCTAACGCGCAATCATATCCATAGGTGATGCGCTCGTATTTAGAAAAAAGCTACATCACATCAGAAATCAATGCGGGGAAGAAGGCTGGCGCAATAGGATGGTGTCTAACGCATCGCGGTGTCGTCAACCCAAAGAAACCTGGACAGCAAGATTTGTCTTTGGCTTCAGTGTCAGATATTAGGGCGAAGCTTAGAATAATCGCCTGGTACAGAAACAATATGGGTCTTCATCTGCTAGGTATACTGTTAAGATTCCAGCAGGGTCCTTAATCCACATCGGCGGATGTCGAAAATGTTTCTTCGAGTTTTGGTGTCTGAAAGGAAACCAGTACGCATTGAGGCAGCCCAAGGAAAATAGATCCGCCTTACACTAAATGAGGCCCTCTTATTGCCAGAAAGTGTGTGTGCAATTACGTCCCCTCCTTATCGGTGGCCATAAGAAACTTTCTACAAGGACGATTGCCTGATATCAAAGAAGAATGTAGTGCTAAAGCGTTGGTGTTGGTGGACTGTCTGCAACATCATTGCAAGGCAATTTCAGGATGAGGAATTGGATAAGCACCAATCGAAATGCTTTTGGGAAAAGCCAGCTAGTTTGAAGCAGCACCTTAAGCAAGGAATTAAGTGGTGGAACAATCCATTGGAACATCATTAAGTCATTCTAATGATACAAAATCCTAACGTGCCTTTGACCGGTTTCAATCAAAAGAACCGCCAGCAGTCAAACGGATGCCACCACTGCGGCCGCCAGCGGTATTTGACCGTTTAAGTTGGCTTATTTACACATCCTACCGCAAAATGTTTTGTTACAGAAACTTCGCAAGCTGGACGTGATCAGCAAATGAAATTGAGTTTGCTCTAAAGGTGTTAAAAATGTCAGGTTAATATCTACCGGATCTATTACTCATTTAAACCCAGGTGACGTGCTGCAGTGGCTGGTCTGGAATCAGAGTTTAGTCTCCCATTTTGAGGGAGCCTAAGTGATTGGGTGTAGCTCCTTAAAGTGTTTGCGGTCTGTGAGTTTATCGACAGAACTTGGCTTTACTTTGCTGCTCGCAACGTCTCAAGTAGCTCCGATAAAGCTAATTGCCGCAGTACTAATGGAGGTAGCGGCAGTTCTGATGGCTGCTCAGTTAGCAGAGTTGGTCAAGAACAAACGTGATTTGCGTTTCAGTAGGTCGATAATCCAGGATGGACTAAGAGACCGTATTTTTTTATGAGCGAAGTGACCAGGGGTGGCTGGCAATGTTCAAAGCCAGCCGACTGTCGAAAATCCATCAGTGATAGTCTCCTGACTACTTGGGGCCCGTAACCGAGAAAGGAATCCTCTCAGATGTGATGTTCAGAGTCACGTAAACACAGACTGGTTGTGAGAACGTGGATTTTGAGCCAAATCCTGGCAAGGTTCGGGGCCTGCAATACCCGGAGATCAATCCAAACTAAGGGTACGAACAGATATATTGGTCAAGGCCAGTGTAAGTTCAGCGGATAGTTTTTTAAACTTCCGTTGTCTTGTTCGGTTCTCCTCGTGGGCCAAGAATTTCATGACTACACTCTGGTTTTATTAACAAAAAGCGCTTACATATATTCGATGGAGGATTTCGAATGGAACTTCGGCGCACGATGTAATTTCCGTTCCAGAGATTACAAGCTGTGTCAATGCAAAACAAAATATAGTAAAAGAGAAATGTTTATTCAGAAATTGGATGGGTTACCTTTAGAAACCAAAAAAGCAGACGGCAGCGTGGTCCTCAGACTATCAAGCTCCATTCTGCCGTTCGTGACGAACCACCTTTCGTGGGTGGGCAAATAGGTTTTTCAGGTTTATTTGCCACTGCTAAGCCCCCGTCAATCCTGACAAAACAACGGCCATTAGAGATCTAATCGCGAACTGGAGGGACACATTTTTATGCGGTAGCTCCATCCAGAATTCCTCGGAGGTTTTAAGTGATACAAGTCATAAATGTTTTGGTAAGTAGAATACAATTGCTCGATTTTCCGCAAGAAGTTAGTTCATTGTTTTCTGCAACAGACGTCCATTACTCTAACAAAGCATACCAGTTTCTCCTGATGCCCCCTCGTGCATACCGGTGTTCGGTATTCTAGACGTGAGAAGTGGAAAATAAATCGATGAACCCCAGTCATTCGAGTTTGAGAACCGTGCGCAATAAGGTGGCGCAATGGCTCACGGTTGACACGTTATTTCGGGCATGGATTCGTCTTGCAGCCAGAAACGGATAACCGAAAACGATATTCAGTGACAATTTGAGAAACGTTTGGGCGATCAAAACAGAGTCATGCCTTGCGATTAAGAGTAGGTCACATTCTACGATAAGCGTCCTTGTAACTGGAGCCTGAGATCTGGTGGCAACTTGATTCCCATGATGCGAGCCATTATTGGGGATTTTAGGAGCAAGTGACTGGTTATATTTGACAGGCATTTCATCCAATGTAGCATGGCTAGCACTTGAAAAATGAGACCTTGGTTACGTTCCTTGAAGAAGTGCGGCAACTTTTTGTTAATCGCCCAATCGTGCCCATGATGGAGAATTTTGAAGATGTGGCTCCGTTAGCTAGGAAATTTTTGCCACCTAGTGTCCACAAAACAGGTTTGGACCTAGTCGACCTTCCACGGCTCTGTGGAGGAGAATTCCGGTTTGAGCTGTAACATTATGGAGGCGACCGATAGCGCAATATAGTTTCTGATGTTAGGAAAGATAAATGACACTTCCCTTACAGAGAAATATAAAGATAAGCAACTGGAGACCGCGGAAAACTTCAATAGAATCCAACATCCCTCTTGACTTCAGGGTGAAACTTTTAGTGGTGGAGGCGTTTTGATGAGCGTTGTTCCTAAGAACACTTCGTGCGGAATATTTATGCGCGGTGCATGAGGCCGTTGCGCTGGCCGGACCGCGTTTAGTGCCGCCCCGCCGCTAATGTCCCCAGTGCTTGTTTTATTTTGCGATGATATGCATTCAGTTTACAGCTTTTCTTTTGTGCTTGAAGAAGACATCTGCTCACCTGCGTTGACTCCTTTACCAAATGGTTTCACCCTAGCGTAACCAAATGTGTTTTGTTTGCTGCGTGGCTTATTGGCTGTATTCACTTTCTATTTACTGGGGTCAGTTGGAAACCCCATAACTTCTTGATCTGCACGCAACCGAAGATTTTATTGACGACGAGGGTTCTTTGGGTAATGGATCTGAACCCACCACCCTGGTGGCCTACACGAGCCGTGCTATCCAGAAGACATAGTCCAGTCCTGTCCCACTGTGCGTTGGTAGTGATAATCCCACTTCGTGTGGACTGTCCAGTTGGCAGTACTCAGCAACCATGGCGAAGAAAAGCCGAAGGCGACGAAAGAATGCGAGTAACGCTAGCTCCAAGCAAACCGCGTTCCGGGGTATTTATGACTCATTCGGTGGCTAGCTTGGGCCTCAGATCCAGTAGAGCTGACTCATGTGACACATGGTTGGATGCGGCCTGGGATTATTCAATTAACTTATGATCATACCCAGACTTTGGGACCTCCTTGTGGTGACTTTGAAGTCACCGGAAAGATTGCACCCAAAAGTAGGAGAAATGTCTGAATCACGAGGCATTCCATGAAGCTCGGGTTGTTGGCGTGACGGTCTGCACAAACTGCAGGCCAAGCAAATCGTGCCATTCTCAATAATTGCTGCTTTTACACCGTCTATGTATTGTTAAAATGGATAGGCGGGAGGCTGCCAAATGGAAAGAATGCAAAACAGGTAAAATGTGTTTGCGTGATTTGGGCGTTGTTTAATGGATCATTTTTATAAAAATTATCATGTCTACTGCGTTCAACAGGCAACAGGAAATACATGTTGCCAACTTCAATCGCCCTTTGTTTCGGCGAAAAATTTCGACTTCCTTAATAAAATTAATTTAGCACTTGAGAATGAATATTTTCCGGTTCGGGAGCCCATGTTCCCGGGACCGTAGAAGCATTGCTGCATCATGTCTATGAGCAGATTGCACGCTTTCTTTATTCGTTTTGCAACATCTAGATTGGTTGAAACTTCCTCTTCCCCCTCCCTGCCCTTTCTTTCTCGATAAAATATTCCTTCCGTCCAACTTTCTCGTGACGACACTGATTTCGGTTGCTGTCTATTTTCGGCTCGACTTGTTATCTATCGCTGTTTCGTCGCGGACATTTTGTGCAGTCACGGGCCACTTGACTTGGGGCGGCTTGTATTTTACAGCACTTTCGTTTTATCGCTCCCGTCGGTCGACTGCAGACGTTTCGTTCGTTTACATTGAATTCTGGCTGTTACGCCTAGGTGAGTGCTGTTGGACCAAATGAAGCGCGTAGAACCCCTTGCATTTGATTGAACTGGCGAACAGGTACTTTCTATTTACTCTCTTTCATCCGGTGCTCATTTATTGCGAAGATTTTGTTGTATTTTTGACCACTTTTTTGGCTGGATAGTGACTGAGGCTCACTGTCAAAGGTATGGTACTTTTACATAGTTTCTAACTCATGAATAATGCCGTAGAACTTGCGGAGCAGTCTTATGCTTTTTTGGGCCTCGCATCAAATTGGGTTACGCGTTGCTTTGACGTTTTGAAATGCTATCCAGAACTTGGGAAGTCCATTTTTAGCAAATCGCGCGGTGAATCGCCGATAGGTCGCACCCGAACCAAGATTCGAACGTGTGGAAGTTACACATTTAATGTGACTTCTGTGTTGTCTTCCGAGGTGGTATCAGCGGAGACACAGATGTGGCCCCCTTAGTTTCCCTGAGGTGATCTGAAAATCGAAATCCTGTGTGTCTACACTGGCTCTCATTGGAGATGCCGCAATTTCGATGGCTAAGGGCTCCATTGTTTGTCAGGCTGTTGCCTCCGGACATACTCGCCTGAAAGGCCACAGCGACTAGCTTCGGCTATTCTGCTTTGTTTGCGTTTACCGGACCTATCTATCTGCTTTTTTTGCATGTGGTATACTCTATCTTTAACTTTTTGTCATTCTTGAATTTTTTTGCCAAGGTAAACTGCATTTCTTAGTCAGAAAAACTTGCTCAATTTTCCGGAATGTTAAATTTTGGCGTGCTCCTTGCTTATCCATTTTGCCGGTACTTTGTCGAAGCTTCGACTTTCAAATTTCCAGTTCTAATTTTAACCAAATTTACGCATTGTAACACAGCAAAACGCTAATTTTTTTGTGTACCTTATTTGTTTTTATGAGTAAACGTATCTAGTGTCCTAAATACATTTTTCCATTTTAACCTTTTCGGTTTCTCGAGCACCATCTTGATGCGCAGTCGCATCATGTGACTCAGGACTTTTTGATTTTATTCCAAAATCTTGTTGCCGTTACCGATGTCCGTCCTCTTTTGCAGAGCTTCAATTTAATGCGGTTTGCTCGGCCTGATAGTTTATCTTCAGGCCCATTCTATTCGACCATATGTGCGATTATTAGCCGTGAATAGTCGCCAGAATTTACTTAGTGATAAATTAGGCTACGTCAGTAATCACGGTATCCAATTTAGTCTTTTAACGCTTAGCACTACACCAACATAAGATAAAGGTTATCTGGAAGCAACCAGAGAAAATTTGCGCTCAGTAAAACATACGTAACACAGTGTAAATCCCCGTTATATTGCTGAGTATAATTGGCCTGCTCTAAAGTTCATTCTCTTATCCCTTGAAGCAAACCATTTTTCCACAAGGGACACAACTTTATTATGAGTTAAGTGTCTTTTCTGTCGCTGTTACATCTTTTCGCCCAACCTAAGTTATCTTCAAATAAATTTGTCACCAAATCAGTTGTCAGTCGTCCAATGGTCCACGCAAGAAAAGGAACCAAACGGCACGGAAAAATAGACGGTGGCAGCATGTCGTAGCCTAATGGAAGCACTTCACGTTCTGCAACCCTCCTTCACTTATATCAGACGGTGCACAACTAGATTGCCGACCTTGAACAGATGATAAAAATTTACAGACAAATGTTCAGTCACTGAAATACACAGCGTTGCGTCCATTCCCAGTAATCCACTTCATGGAACCTCCAAGCTACTCCACCTCTCAAAGCTTAATATCCATATGCCGCTTCCTGGACTCAGTCACTACTGAATCTGAAAACTCGCAGCAGCAGACAACAAACCCTGTCGTGTTTAGTATTCACGATCGCTTTTTCCTGGAAATGGTAAAGTCATGCATTCTGAACGCCTGTGGCGTGGCCCACCGTAAGTGATTTTGCATTAGGTTACGAAAAACGTCGCAACGCTACGGGTTCTCCCCAAGGTTTCAATTTTCAGATGAATCTACGGTCAAGGAGTTTACCAACAACTGTCATGTTGTTGCCAGAAGCAGCCCATTTACAAAACATTAAGTATTTAACGACAGAACCTTCTAAAATGGATGGTTTTTTGCGGATGGGGGATGAATCTTGTGACACTCGTGTGTCTACACCCTCAACACCCTCCTACTCTCTCATAAGAGGTTCAAAACCATCTTTGTCTGGGACCCGCGCAGCAAGCCACCCGCGGCAAACTTGGATTTGACTATTTTACTACCCGAAAGACCAGGAAAAAGCTCCACCTAGAACTACCTCAAAGTACCACCGACCAGGACTCTGGTGACTCAATTTATTCCCCCACTATTCTGCCCAATATACCAGCCGACTACCCGGAAAGGTCACTCAGGTAGCTTTGTCATTCACTGAAACCCCCTATAGCCTCGCCACATAGAGGAAAAATCCTTTTGCTCTATAGATGAACGGCTTCAGCTCCTTAAATCCCGTGGGCTCCGAACTCTCCAAGCCTACTAAAACCGGACCTGCCTCTGTGCTACCCTAGAGCCTACCCCGTAGGCAAACCACCTTAATATCCTTTTGTAGGGAAAGCCCGGAGCCCCTGCCCAATTACTTTTACGAGAACCCTCACTGGGTCCCCAACACTCTGTCAACAACCTTGGGCTCAAACTCCGGCAATAGGACCACCGTTAATCCTCGTAAACTCAATCCCAATCAGAAGACGGTAGAGCCCGTCAAACAAATGCTCTGTTACCCATTAACTCACTGCTCTCCTTCCCTAGTGAATCCTAATCTCTCCTGATAACTTGCCGGCATCTACTGACCTCAAGCCTACCCAATGCTCCTCACCAAAATTGTCGACTACAGCTATACAAATACTCCAACCACCTACGCGGATTAGTCTTCTCCGTTCACTCGCCGTTGGAGGGGAAATGGAACGGAGCCAATTATTCCCTCCACTGGGTGCTCTCACTCAGCCCCTGCAGTTGTTATGCCCCCACTCCTCCTGGGCCTCGAGCTACCCATGGTTCACCAACCATTCCTGAACTCCCGTTGCCCATACGAACCTTATCCCTACACACTGTCACTTGTTCCCACTTTTAAGGATTCTCCTACAGTTTGCTTTACTCACAGTAACAGCAATTTTCTCCATACCAACCGCCTCTCTTGCAAACTACCGTCCTCCTACCGATAAATTGATCTTATGTTCATCATCAAAACTTCCTATCACGAAAATCCCAGCGACGAGATTGCATAAACTTCAACAACAGTGCACTAAACTCCTCTGCCTATGAAAGTTAGTTAGGGAGAATATTGCAGCCACTTTTGGTCATGACGGCAAAGTACTCAGAGTTTGAGTGTAATGGCTATGGATTACAAATACTTCTTTACCTATTCACCCATATACCGTCACTCTGTCCTGGGCCGACAAAAATCACCCAAACGATGTGACGCCCTGCCAATCAATGAATGTCATAAATAAAAAATAGGACTCCTGAAGAAAATTGCTTAACTTCGAAATGATCCCCAAGTTGCCGCTGTTTCTAATGAATGCTCGTTATATTTTGGAAAAAATGTGATCTCCTTGACTTTCAGCACTCTCCTCGAAATAAAACCTCCTCTAAATCATCGAGACTTGATCTCGTGATAGCATTGAAGATGAGGCAAACGCCATCACTGGATACCCCTCAATGTCAACCAAATGAACGGGCATGACCGACTCAGCTGTAGAGACATAAAACTTCACAAAATCATTCTTATAACCAAGACTTTCTTTTGTTTCTACGACCCAGTCACCTGTCAAAACAGTTACATACGATTATAGGCTCCCGTAGTAAACATTAAGAGCTACGCGCTCTTAACCACAATTACCTCTGTCACAACTAATCAAATCAAACGTCAACCACAACAGGCTCCCGGCCACCCATATCCACCATCTCACCTACAATAACACTTACCTCGACAACCCCTGAAGAAATCTCTCAGGCATTTGGAACATTCTGGATATCATCCTTAACAACTGATAGTAATCTTCCATACCAGACATCGGAAACATTTTCAACAGTTTCGTTCATACCGAAAGAGATGGCTCCGTTGGTGGAGAAAGCAAACGTCAGCTATCAACGCGGACCAGAATCAATATCTCCAGCCATTTTTACACTAGGTGGGGGAGATATTTTTATGCTGTTTGCAAGCATTTAACCTCTCTGTTCCATGCGGTATCTTGCCCTCCCAGCGGAAAACCTTCGTTGCAATCTCTAAGCGTAACAAAGGCACACGACGTGATCGAGCCAATTGCAGACCGATCGACCATACCCGATTTCTTCCAGGACCATGGAGCGTCTGAATAAAAAGCGGCTCACCACATCTTATAGACCACAAAGTTGTCAACACTAATCAGCTTAGTTTTCTCCAACAGAAATTATAAGTCACGTGTATGACTGATTGCCTAGATCGAAGCATAATGGCTGCTAATGCCGGAAAATAGGTGATAGCAGGCTCCTTGGATGTGACTGGCTTCTGACAGAGTAT